>VDFB02270651.1:546928442-546982370 GCA_007258455.2 Sequoia sempervirens
GGAGGGAGTGGGAGAGAGATAAGGGGTAGAGGGTTAAACATAGAGGGTAGAGGGTTTAAGGGTTTAGACTTTAAGGGTTAAGGGTTTATGGGAGATGGGAGAGGGAAGAGAGAGGGAGGGAGTGAGAGAGAGAGAGAGAGAGACCTGAGAGAGGGAGAGGGGGTAGGAGGGAGAGACTTGAGAGAGAGAGAGGGTAGAGGGTTTAAGGGTTTGGGGTTTAAGGGTTAAGGGTTATGGGTAGTGATGGAACTTCAAAGTTTTGTTCTCTATGTTCTATTTTATCTTGCCTTGTGTCTCTAGTCATCTATGGTGTTTGGGAAAAGCCTAAGGATGGGGTTTAACCTTCGTCTTCATGTAAAACCCTATTTTTGATCTCACACCTTGGATGGGATCTATTTGGCTATTACATTTTGAGAAGGTTTTAAAATGACTTAAGCCCCATCGCTTCGTCTAGGCTGGGCCCCCTTTTGTTTTATTGTTTTATTTCCTTCGCCTGACTGTAGTTTTCCTAAGTCTTTTGTTGGTCCTGTGTTCTCTCATTAAAAAAACTTATGTCATTGTTTGTCATCGGCCTAGTGATGTTCCCTTATTCCTTTAGGGGAGAGGTCCCAGTAGTCGTGCATGCTAACTTTCTCAGTATGTAGCAATTGACAGGAATATCGTAGAACCTTCATTTTTTTTTGAAAAGTATACTAGTCTCTTATTTATCTATAACTAAGGTTTGGAGGCGCAACTCATCATGCAATTCACCACATCAGCATATCTTTTGAGAAGTGTCTAAAATTTGACTTTTTAAAGGTTCGACTAAAACTTAATCATGGAACCCCCAATAGTTGAACCAAAAAAAATCATTTGTTGCTTGTAGAATATGATATTTTTATTTAAATTAAAATTAATATACAACCTAAGTGGACCAAATACTTATTGATAACCATAAATCTTTGATATCTTTACCTTTTATATTCAACACATATGGACTAATAGTTGAACACAAAAAATCTATTTGTTGTTATAAAAACAACACATAATTATTTAAAATACAACTTATATTGAACAAAAATGGACCAATAGTTGAACACTAAAACTTTTTGAAAATCCTTCACATTTAATGGGAAAATACATGTTATTTATTGTGCTCACCTTTTATATTTGTGATAGGACAAACTATTAATATAAAATTATCCAATGCTTGTACATTGCTACCCCAATTGTTGTACACATAAGAACAATATTTTTTCACTATGATAACAATACTTGTTTAAATGAGTGTCTTATTTTATTAAATGAGGATTTTATTTTTTTAAATGATATACTTATAGTGGAGAGTTGTGATATTTTATTTGAAACAAAAAAATACTTATTTCACTTCTTCATGAATGTATTTTTTTTTTCATATAACATTTAGAGGTTCTCATGTGTTCAAGTATGGGTCCATTTTTTATCAACATTTGGTTTTTTCTTTATGTACATTTGGACTATTTATTTACAATATATAGTATAAATATGTGGTAAGAGTGGGTATTATCATCATGATTGAGTGAGCCCTCTCCCCTAATAATTTTTTTTTTCACCCCGCACGACTACTGGGCCCTCTCCCCTAATAAATGTTTTTATTTTGCAGAGGGACAAGTTCGCTTGCCCGTAGATCAATCATCATGTGATCTCAGTTGTTCCTCGCCATCACACATTGACCCCACCACACTGTCTTTGTTGATCGCGATATCACGGTCACATGCCACATGTCTCATCCAATGAAGCCGAAGGAATGATAAATACTTTGATGCATCTTTAATACATTATGTTGTGGGTTACTAAAGAATTTATAAGGTGCACATGTTTTAAATCAACGGAGATGTTATAATCTCGGTAGAAAGGTGCTCGATGGTTAATAACAAGGCTTACGACTATGTTAAATGAACATGATTTCTGATGGTTGAGATCCACAGTTGCCCACCATCGTGTGATCAAAATTTGTGAGGTCTTTATTGATTGCGATATCACGGGCAAGCGCCACGTGGATGTCCTTGGCAACGAGTAGTATGGTGGGCCCCTTATTTCCATGATGGAGACTGTCAATTTTCTTTGAAGGTAGTTGTTCGATGATCTCACCAAGGTGAAGGATTGACGACTAATATTTGAATTTGCATCAAATGTGATTAGATTCATTTGTGTAGCGTGCGAGTAAGCTCTAATGGAGGCCATGACATCTACTGCCATGGTTTGATCAAAATAAAGCAATTATTCTTCTTCTTTTGGTATCACAAACCATTCAAAACATCTTAAATGGGGATTGTCGGTGGATATTTTATGTATAAGGATTTGATCATTATTATTGGGTTAGAATACATGTTGATGAAATTGTAAAGCAATGTTCTCAAGGATCTTATATGTTATGTGTTAAGTCTATCATAAACCCTTAGATGTTTATGAATTTGACTCCCTCAATGGATATATGGCACTGATGTAAGTTGTACTAATTTGTATGGTTCATTATTTTGTTTGTCTTTACCTAGCGCTTGCTACAAATTGCAAATAAATGACTTTTATATTGTGGAATGTGTTGTAGTTATCGCATGTTGCAAATAGATGATATTACTGATGAACAACCAATTCTATTCAATATTATGCTATTATGTTGAGCTATTAAATGAGATTGTTTGTTGTTGTGAATGTTGTTTATGATAATGGTGTAGAGGTTGTAAATGCATTAAGGGATCACCCTCCCGAGTCTTGCAGAGCCCAAAGTGTAGGAGGTATTTAAAATCCTTGTCAATTGGTCTAGGTCCTTCAAGCTGCCCTTGATTGGAATTGGAAATTCCATAGGTAAATTAGAATACCAACCTAGTTACAGTAAAAACAACCAGCAAGTAGAGGGGAGAGAGATAGAGGGATTCAGTGAGAGAGAGACAAAAGGAGTGGGAGAGAGATAGAGGGTAGAGGGTTAAGAGTAGAGGGGAGGGAGATAAGAGTGAGTGAGAGAGAGAGAGAGACTTGAGAGAGGGAGAGGGGGTAGGAGGGTGAGAATTGAGAGAGAGAGGGAGGGAAGGAGGGAGTGGGAGAGAGATATAGGGTAGAGGGTTTAAGGGTTAATGGTTTAAGGTTTAGGGTTAAAGGTAGAGGGTGTTGGTTTTTTTTTTACATTGTAACCAGGTTGGTCTTGTAATCTACCTATGGGATTTCCAATCCCAATCAAGGGAAGCTCGAAGGACCTGGACCAATTGAAAAGGACTTTAAAAATCCTCCTACACTTTGGGCTCTACAAGACCCGGGAGGGTGATCCCTTAATGTGTTTACAACCTCTGCACCAATATCATAAACATCATTAACACATAATAGATAATCCCATTGAATAGCTCAACACAATAGGATAATATCAAATAAAATTGGCTATTCACCGATAATATCAACTATGTGGAGCATGATATAACTACAACATAATCCATAGTAAAATATAGTAATTAATTTTCAATTTGTAGCAAGCTCTAGGAAAATAAAAAAAAGATTGAACTACACAAATAAGTACAACTTAGATCAGTGCCATATATCCATTGCAGGAGTCAAATTCTTAAGCATCTAAAGGTTTATGACAGATTTAATACATAACATATAAGATCCCTAACAATATTCCATTACAATTTCATCAGTATGCATTCTCACCCAATACTATTTATCAAATCCTTATACAAAACATATCCACCAATAATCCCATTCAAGCATTTTAATTAATTCCTTGAATTAAAGCTAAAATAAGGATTATACACACCACAACAATGAGATGAATGAAACAACCCTTAGTCATCTTATTCAAAATTTGGATATGCATGTACAATGGAGAGACATGAGTTTGAATTTATCATTTCAACTCAAATGCTAGTACTGTTATACAACATTAAATCCCCATGAATTCAAAACCGATTACAGAGTAACTCAGAACCTAAATTGTATTTCTCTCTAAAACCATCGGACTTTACAATTTTCTTTACAACTTCACCTAGACTCGACCAAAAATTATCTAACTTGCTAACCCATACTTTTGGGCTTGAAATCCTTCTTATAGAAAATGAAGGGGAAAACAAGCATCAGGCCAGAAAGTACACATGTCACTAGCCAGTTGGCACACCTGGTGATATTCCAAAATTTTTTACAACCATCACCTTGGAGAATATTCTTGTTCATCATGTTAGCTAAGAAAAGTTGATGCAACAACAAAAACCACAAGAAAATTGCATCGAGAATGCCATCAAAGAAAAACTGGAAACCGTTGCGACCACAACATCCGATTTACCACCTGTTAGTAGTCCATTCCTTTTACTCTTCCTCAGTCAAATATTTAGTTACCCATTTATGGTATTCTTCATCAGTTGACTAGTCAAACTAATCACCTCATTCACCTTGGCATTATAAGGTGTGTATTTTACCGCTACCTAATTTTCATCTCTTCCAAAAGCTTCCAAAAATGAGCAGGTACTAATGATTTTATCCATACAACTCACCAACAAGTCATAATCTGAGTCATCACAAATTAATTTAATTTGATCATTGATGACTTCACTTGCTTGATCCTGCCACTGCTGGAGTGACCTAATTTTCCCCTTCTCATCAATTATATCTGGTAACAATGTGTTGCCCCAATCATTAAAATTCTTCACCAATTCCCTGATCTTCCTACTCAAATCATCTGGTAGGGTTTGAAAACCTTGCAATGATTTAACCAACACTTGAGTAGGCTTTAATGATTGGGGCCTATTATTTGTATCAAACCTTGAAGCCTTATACATGACATCCAAATCAATGGTATCACTACTTCCTGATCCCTATCAATATTATTTATTGCATCTAACAACAAATAATATAAAGAATGTATAGATAGCAATTTACTATCAACCTTTTCATTTAAATGCCTCAAGACAATAGTAACAATCTCCTTTTTCTTTGAAAGAGATCCCTCCTCACTTACCTTCAATGATGTCTGCAATTCATCAATTCTTTCCAAGAGCTTCTTCTTTGTAGGATCAATAGAGCACTCTATTTCTTCATCAATTTGTTCTAAAGGAGGGGTGAGAGAAAGATTCTGACTGGGAGACCTTGGTGTGGAAACAATTGGAGAAGCAGGAGGCACTAACCCTGTTGTGGAAGGTAATGTACTAGTCCCTAGAGCACTTGATGTCTCCCCAATATGTTTATACCTAAACCTTTCCACCTCAATCTACAACTCAACATTCCTCTATTGCATCTTGTTGTATTCCTCAATCAAAAGGTTATACTTCTCCATTAGGCTCTTCTTTTCAGCCTCCTCCCTTTCAATAGTCTTTTAGGCCAATTTGGCCACATTCACATTCAAATTAGTGGCCTCAGTGGTTGAGGTCTCTGAAGCTCTCTTTATTATTAATCCTCCTCTAAAATTTGGATTAATATCCATAACATTTGGCTTTCTTCCTTGCGGGGCCAATGCCCAAATTTCCAATGTTTCATATTCCTCACTGAAGGTAGAATCTTGCAATGCTGCCTTGAATTCTTCTTCAGAGTCTTGCAAAGGATGCTTGGACTTTAAAATAGCATTAAATGCTATAGAATCTGCAATGTCCCATTCAGGCAGAATCAACACACCAGCCTGACTCACCAGTCTTCTTCCCTCCTCAAGAGTGATGTTCTTAAATTCCTCCATTAATTCAACTTTTACCTCCTCATCATTATCCTCATCCGATCTGTCAGGCCTTAGTTCTCTTCTCTTCTTATATTTCTCTTGATATTCTTCAAATTTCATCCTCCATACCAATTGTAAGAATACATGAGTTTTTACAAATGAATTGTCATCTAGAAACTCCTTACATGCTTCCATTCTTGCATCTTGTACACTTTTTCCTTTCATATCTAAATCAGATAGAACCAATTCAGCTGGCCTAGGAGGGGAAGGCATACCAACCTGCATGTCCTGATCAGTAACAATAATTTCATCCATCAGATCCTCCTGTGGTTGATCAATTCGTTGTCTTTAGGGCTTGGCTCGGATGGTAGTGATGAGGGACTATCTTCTGGTGATGATTCTAAATCAATGATTTTAATTGCCCCAGGCATTTTGAATTTTGGACCTGGTTGTGAAGGCAACTTCATTATTTTCTTTCCTTTTTTGTCCACTTCCTCTTCATCAATGCTATCATCCTTTTTCCTCCTGTAAATAGGCCACCTTTCTACAGGCCGGTATGCTGGCCTTGTTTCAATTGTCCTAGCACCTTGTTCATGTACACCCACACTCAGTTCTAAATTTATCTTTTTGGTTCTCAATGTGCCCATAATTTCCTTGAAGTTCTCCATTGGAAATTAAATCTTCTTATGGTATGGATTGAACTCCAACAATGGATTATACTTCGGATCCATCTTCTTCACAATATCTAATAGCTTATCATAAGCTATCCATTTATCCTTGTTCAACTCCTACCTATTTAGATCAAAGTCATTTCTGATCAAATCCTCAGGAAAGTTTAACTCATGCACAAATTTTCATCCTTTATTATTTGTCTGAAAAGGGCTAAGAAACCCTCAGGATCATGTTGTCGCTTTGTACCACACCTCAAATGGTAATTGTCAAAGAATTTCTCAAAATGCACCCAGCCTCCTTTTGAAAAGGAAAAATCAGACACCACTATATAATCAGGGAAAAATGTTCCCTTACCCCTCCTTGTAAGGTTGTCCTCATGGATAAAACCTATTTTCCACATAACTTCTGCAAACCCCACTCTTGGTGGATATGGGGGGTTCCTTGAAAACTATATACTCTCAAAATAGTGCTAACTGGGTATGGGATAATGTCACCCCATGTATGGAAAACTTTCAATTCTGGCTTCCTCCCTTTTGGCCTGAGGAAATCATGCAATTCATTAGGGTTCCTGGGTACATTCACCATTAGTCTTGCCCTCAATCTAGAAGCAAAGAAGTTATCAAATTGCACATAACTGGTGCTTTTCTTATTGTAAGATAAATCTGCAGCCCATAATTGTACTGGAAATCTTTCTCCATCAACCGATTGCCTTAATTCCATCATTTCAGAGAAAAAGTCAGCATCCTTGAACAAGAACATATGCATCAGCATAGAATACTAGAAGAATTGAGTTTCGGTATCATTTTTCTACAACTTTGACAACCCTTCATGTATCATCTCAACCAAGAAAGAAGAAAAGTCATATGTCACAGAGAAGTTAGGGTGTTCTATTTTCACCCCCATGAACATGTATGTAATAGGCATCACCACACCAGGACTGAAACCCAAAATCTGACACAATGAATAGAAAGTGGCCAAGAAATGATTTGCAAAATAGTTTAATCTGAGAGGTTCCTGGTCATTGGGGCTAATATGAAACCGTGAACGTTCTGCCCTAGCTAGATGAGGTGGAAGAAACTTAGCTCTAAAAAGAGACTTCAACTTTGCATATTCCTGCTTCATTTCCTCAAGATTGATAGGAACCAAGTCTTCACTCAGTTCACTCAAGTCAAAAATTTGTTGGACCTCTTCTCTATTAATGCTCAACAAAACCTTTCCATCATTATCCTTGATTACCCGTGTGACAGGGTCATATCTTTCAGTCACTGCCCTAAGTAAGTCTATGTCAGGGAATACATTTGGGACCACCAGCTTTCCCAAATCATACATCTAGCCATTTGAAAACGGGTGAGGAAAATTCCTCTGTCCATACCATAATCTGAACATTTCCAAGCCTGTGAGAGGAACCCTAGCATCGGCAATGTTAGAGCAATTATATACTAACCCTTCCCCTAGGATTTTCCCTCGCATTAGAACCAATCCCTAGGGTCTTTTTATAAAATTTGAATAGCTAGGACTAACTAGAGATAGGAAATTACAGAACAAAACACTAAAATTTCTCAAAACTATAATTAAACTATAGCCCTAACATGTTTATCAACAAGTTCAATGACAAGCACAACAAATCTTTTCCCAAATTCAAGTGTAGAATGACTGGGAAGCACATAAATTAACTCATGGCTTTGTTTGTAGAAGTCCCAAATTCTGGCTGCAGAGATTCACAACTTCACTTTCGGCTCTGAAACTACTACGCAAAATACTTGAATGCTTTGTGATACAAATAAAATAGGAGAATTTATTTTATCTCAATCAAATCATGTCGGCAAATTTCTCATCCGCCATTAAAGCTCACTCGCGCACTGCATGAACAGCTCCAACCATATTTGATGTAGATTTAAATTTTAGCCGTTGATCCTTTAGTTAGATCAAATCATCGAACGATCATCTTCAAAACAAGTTGACACAATCGCCAACGTGGAAATAAGGGGTGCACCATACCATACATTGCAAACGAATTCCATGTGGTAGTTTCTCATGATATCACAATCAGTATAGATCCTGCAACTTTGGATCACACGATGGCGGGCAACCATAGATCTTGAGCATTCGTGATCTTGTTTCTTCAACACAGTTGCCAGCCTTATTATTAACAGTCGAGCAGCTTTTCATCAAGATTATAATATATCTGTTGATTTAAAACATGTGCACCTCAAGAACACTTTAGTAACCTGCCTTTTAATGTATTAAGGCCGGATTAATTTACCACAATATTTCCTTCATTCCTTCAGCTTCATTAGATGAGACACATGACGCCTGCTCATGATATCAGGATCAGTAAAAACCTCGCAACTTTCGATCACGTGATGGCAATCAACCATTAAGATCTGATGACAATTAATTGACAGTGAACCAAACTTATCACCTTCAGCCTCACCAGATAGGACACGTGGTGCCTGCCCATGATATCGAGATCAACCAAAGCGATGTGGTGGGGTCATCGCGAGATGGCGGGGAGCAGCTGAGATCAAATGATAGTTGATCAACGGTCACATGAACTTCATCCTTCTGCAAAACAAAACATTTATTAAAAGGACAAGGGGACATCACTAGTCAGATGGTAAACAATGACATAAGTTGTTTTTAAATGATTAAAGATGGGATCAACCAAGACTTAGGAAAATAAAACCCTGCATAGGAAATAAAATATTAAAACAAAGGGACTCATCCTAGACAGAACGATAGGACATAAGTCATTTTAAAACCCCTCAAAAAGTAACATTGAAATAGATCCCAACCAAGGCATAAAATAAACATAGTGGTTTTATATGAAAATAAATCTAAAACCACCAGCCCAAGGAAAATTTTGACACCATGAAAGACTAGTAACATGGGACAAGGTAGGAATGGAACATAAGGATAAAAAATATAAAGTTCCATCAAAGGGGAGAGAGATAGAGGGAGTGAGTGAGAGAGAGATAACTGAGAGAGGGAGAGGGGGTAGGAGGGAGAGTCTTGAGAGAGAGATAGACGGTAGATGATTTAAGGATTTAAGGGTTAAGGGTAGAGGGCTAAGGGTAGAGTGGAGAGACATAGGAGTGAGAGAGTGAGAGAGATGGAGAGGGAGGGAGGGAGTACTGGGAGAGAGATAGAGGGTAGATGGTTTAAGGGTTAAGGGTTTAAGGTTTAGGTTTAATGGTAGAGGGGATAGAGATAGAGAGAGTGAGTGAGAGAGAGAGAGGGTAGAGGGTAGAGGATAGAGGGTATAAGGGTTAAGGGTTTAGCATGGGTAGAGAGAGAGAGGAGGGATTCAATGATAGAGAGAGGAGGGAGGAGAGAGATAGAGAGCACGAGAGGGTTAAGGGTAGGGTAGAGGTTTAAGGGCTAAGGGGCTTAGGGGTTTAGGGTTGAAGAGAGAGATAGAGGGAGGGAGGAGTAGAGAGACCTAAGAGAGGGAGAGGGGGTAGGAATTGAAGATACTTGAGAGAGAGAGAGAGGAGAGTGGAAGAGAGATAGAGGGAGAGGAGGGTGGTGGTTTAAGGGTTTAGGGTTAAGGTGGAGGGGAGAGAGATAGAGGGAGTGAGTGAGTGAGAGAAAGACCTAAGAGAGGGAGAAGGGGTAGGAGGGAGAGACTTGAGATAGAGTGAGTGAGTGAGTGAGAGAGAGACCTAAGAGAGGGAATGGTGCTAGGAGAGAGATGCTTGAGAGAGAGAAAGAAATAAAAGAAGGGATGGTTAAGGGTAGAGGGTGGAGGGTTTAAGGGTTTAGGGTTTAGGGTTTTTAGGGTTAAGGGAGAGAGATAGAGGGAGTGAATGAGTGAGAGAGAGACCTTAGAGAGGGAGAGGGTGTAGGATATTGAAGATACTTGAGAGAGATAGAGAGAGGGATGGAGTGGGAGAGAGATAGAGGGAGGAGTGGAGTGAGAGAGACCTAAAAGAGGGGAGAGGGGTAGGATATTGAAGATACTTGAGAGAGAGAGAGAGGGAGGGAGTGGGAGAGAGATAGAGGAGGAGGGTTAAGGGTAGAGGGTAGATGGTTTAAGGGTTTAGGGTTAAGGGTGGAGGGGAGAGAGAGAGGAGGGGAGGAGTGAGAGAAATACCTAAGAGAGGGAGAAGGGGTAGAAGGACAAACTTGAGATAGAGTGAGTGAGTGAGTGAGTGAGTGAGAGACCTGAGAGAGGGAGAGTGCTAGGAGGGAGAGACTTGAGAGAGAGATAGAGATAAAGGAAGGGAGGGTTAAGGGTTGAGAGAGACCTAAGAGAGGGAGAGGGGGTAGGATGGAGAGACTTGAGAGAGAGAGAGGGAGGGAGTGGAAGAGAGATAGAGGGAGGGGGGTTAAGGGTAGAGGGTAGATGGTTTAAGGGTTTAAGGTTTCAGGTTAAGGGTAGAGGGAAGTGTTGGTTTTGTTTTACAATGTAACTAGGTTGGTCTTCTAATCTACCTATGGAATTGCCAATCCCAATCAAGGGCAGATCAAAGGACTTGGACCAATTGACGAGGACGTTAAAAAAGCCTCCTACACTTCAAGCTCTGCAAGACCCGGGAGGGCGATCCCTTAATGTGTTTACAACCTCTGCACCAATATCATAAACAACATTAACAATAACAGATAATCTCATTTAATAGCTCAACATAATAGGATAATATCAAATAGAATTGGCTATTCATTGACATTATCAGCTATTTGGAGCATGAGATAACTAAAACACAATCCCAAGATAAAATATGTTATTGATTTGCAATTTTTAGCAAGCTCTAGGTAAAGATGAACAAATACTAAATCATACAACTTGGATCAGTGCCATATATCCATTGTGGGAGTGAAATTCATAAGTATTCAAGGGTTTATGATAGATTTAACACATAACATATATGATCCCTGATAACATTGTATTGCAATCTCATCAATATGTATTCTAACCCAATACTACTTATCAAATCCTTATACAAAACATATCCGCCTATAATCCCATTTAAGCATTTTAATTAATTTCCCTTGTCAAAAAATGATAGGAAGAAGGGATTGGTTTTGATGCGAGGAAACACCCTAGGGGAGGGATTAGTGTATAATTGTTCCAACATAGCCTGATGGAACACTGGATCTTTTCTCATGCTTGGGAAACCTTTCACCAAAAGATTCCATGAATGCACCTTACCCAAAGTATGCTTTAGGACCTCCATGCATACAAACACAAGGATTTTCATTTATCACCTTGCAGCAGTGGTACCTAAGATGATGGTACTACCCCTCCCTTGTACATTGCTCTCTTCTTACTATAGACACGTAAAATACACCGATTGACATTGTGCATCTGATCCTGACTACTAACATCGTTTCATCCTAAATCATCCCTCAATCTAACCATTTAATCAAACCCCCTCATTTGATTAAATTCATCAATATTCCTCTCTTGATTGAATAAATCATTTTATCTAATTAAGTCAATCTCTTTTGTTAATTAAATCAATCCACCTAATCTAATTATCCCTATTTAATTAAATAATTAATTTTATTTGATTAAATCTCTAAATTCTATCCATTAAATTAAATAAATTAAAACATTATTTTGATTTAATCTAACACCATCTCTTTTAATTAAATAAATCAAAATATTTATTTGATTAATCTGTCATCATATTCCTCTCTTATTTGATTTAAATAAATCCATAAATTTGAGTCAAATAGGTCACATCATCTAAATTAACCCTTGATTAATTTAATCTCATCTCATGTCCCATCCTCTAGATTTTGCAAGTTGCACATGAAAATAGATTTAATTCATTTATTAAATCCCTATTTTTCCTCACAAGGCATCTTTTGGAATATTCTCTCAATTTGAATTCAAAAATTCCAAGTCAACATGTACATCCAACAAGGCAATAACTTCATCTTACCTGTCCTTTGCCTTGAGCCAAGTGGCATTTATTGCAATTTCCCTTCCCTCTTGCAAGTCATTTCAACAAATTTGAATTTCAAAAATATGCATTTATTGGCACATTCCCCAAATCTTCCACATCCTTCATCCATTGATAGATTGACAAGTGGCATCATGCCATTGGATGAATGTTAGTCCCACATTGCTCAAATTTGGACATTCATCCATCTTGACATTCTATAAATATAGAGCCCATATCCTCATTCCATCATCCACAAATTATGCAAAGTTATTATGCTAAAATATTTAGCCATTTCCATCCATCAATCTTGAGTTCTTAGCTAGGTTTTTTGCAGATTTTGGCTTGGAGCACTCACCATTCTTCATCAAAGTGGATCAATCTTCATCAACATATCAAATTTGCATCATAGGAGTTGGGAAAGGGCCAATTTTCACATCAAATTGGCACCAATTCCCCCATGGGATCATGTGTTTGCTTTTCGAATTAGGATTTATTCTTTGTTTTGTCATTTTCATTGTGTTCTTCACTATTTTCTTCCTAATTTGAGTTTGTAAATGGATTTCATAGGGAATCCTTGTTTTGGCTTGCAATCTTTTGTTTAACTTGTTTATTCATGTTGTTTTGTAGGTACTAGGACTGGGGTTCGCACATTTGGCGCTAGAAGGAGGGCTGGATATCATTCTTTCTCACCTTTTCTTAAAATTTCTACATTTTTACTCATACACAAAAAATTCCAATGTTGGGAGCTCAGCGTCGCTATTTTGGCACCACTGGAAATTGAAACCATGATGTTGGACTTTTCCCACCAAAATATTTGAATTTCTAACTCCGCCGCTGGACTCGTTGACTTGCAAAAAATTTCAAAAAAATATTAAACTACGACGTTGGAAGAAAAGTGTGAGACTAGGTGAAAAGTGTGACACAGTTGAGCTCACTGCCCCGACATAGAGCTACACTGACTGGTAAGCGGTGCTATGAGGGAACCACTTGAAAATCAAACTGTGACACAGTTACGAGTTGCGACATTGGAGGGGAGTAAAAAGGGAAAATTTAATTTTAGCATGTGCTTTTTGATTGATGATTAACTTGTCTTTTGTTTTTTGCCTTTTAGTCTCTATATTTTCTAGAATCTGACTTGTTTCTCTCCCTTGTAGGTTGGAAATCGAAAATGAAGAAAGGAGAAGCATGAGGAGGATGTTTCATCAAATCAAAGTGTTTTTAAACACTTTAGTGTTTGTTTAACACTATTTCATGAAATTGTTAACCTTTCTTTCTTAGGACACTAATTTTCGTTTAGGTTTAAAAATAATCTTTCCATTTGTTGTAAAAAGGCTAAAACAAACATTAGGATCAACAACATACTAAATTTTGTTTTTTGTTAACAATTGAACAAAATGTCTCTCACTTGTCATTTGGTGCTTAAAAAGAACTCACATTTTGCTTTGTGGATTTAAAAAGAACAAGTGTAACTTTGTTTTTCATGAAGGCTTACTTAAATTGAAGGCATTAAAAAAGGATGTATGCGCTTCTCTCGCACTTTATAGCGATCTTGAGAATCAAAAGGTATTTTTCATGACTTTAGTGTGAGATAAAGCAATCACCTCCACACTTTGGGTTTAAAAAATTGAACAAAATCTTATGCGAGTGTGAGTGGGGGCATTGATGCGTATATTCTCTCTCCTTGTTGCCAACAAGGATTGATCGAGTTATGAATATTGTTCTTCATTCACTTTTGTTTATCCTAAAGGGCATACCTTGGGGAAAAAGTACTCACCCAAGGGAACGACTCAACTGTTAACACTCTAAACCCAAGAGTATTTCCAATCGGTATATAAATGTGGGTATTGGAGTAAACGCCAATATCACACAGTTGATTTTGACAAGATGGATCTGAAAGGGGAATCTTGCCATATGGGTCAATCTCCACAAATGAAAAGTCCTTATTAAAACCCATGTGATAGAATTTTCCAAAATCCTTTAATCTATTTGTTGGTGCAAGAACGGTCGTTCTAAAGCCACCCCACACTTTTATGGTCTTTTAGTAGAAATGGAAAACATGCCATGGGAGTTTCATGGGTGTTGATGCTTGGCTGCATCGTATAAATGAGTTTTGCGGAGGGGAGCCAGCGGGGTCAAGCATCTAACCATTCGCTAAAGATAAGTGTAGTTGGACTTGTCCAAGTGGGAATCCAACAAATATTATCTTACACATCCATAGGGTTGTACATTTTCTTGGGTTACAAAACACGTTGCTTAATCGAAAACATCTTGAAAACCAACACTTAACATCATCATCCAAACTTCAAAACCTTTTGGAGAAAAATACAATTGACTCAATCCATATGTTATTGCTTTCCCTTGGGATTCACATCCTTATAGGTTTCTAAACATTGGATTACATCTCGATTTGTCTCCTTAAGTAAACAATAGGTAAACCCTTGCCTTGAGCTCATCAAATTTCCACATAACATATCTTGTGGGGTTTTAAGAAATTAAGACATTGGACATCTTAGTTTGAAAACTTAATCAAAGAAAGTGTCTTTGGTAAAATAAAGCCATTAAGCAAAGCTAAGAAAAATGAACTTTCATGTGTGTTGAAGACTCACGATTCTCAAAAATTTGAAATCCCAAAAGTAAAAATCATTGGCTGGAAATATGAATATGTATGTTCAAAAGGAATCATTTCTTTGTTACAAAGATCTATAGAAAGCATTGTATGATCTTCAATACCTAGGTCTAGGAAAACAAAGTGTCTTTTTTTTAGGTTCATCTTAGGATCAAAACAAGTCAAAATCCTTTTCATCCATCTTTCAAAAAATCAAAACAAAATTCATCTCACCATCACCTTTTGGAAAATCTTGAAATCATCCTTAATGATAGGATTTTTGGCAAAATCAAAATCATCAAAATCCTTGAGACTAAATCCTTGAAAACATTATCAAAATCACCTTTGGCTAGGTATGTGTAGATGCATCCTTTTGCATATTCTTATTCAAAGTTATCAAAATCATCTTGTTTAGCTTAGTATATGTAGATGAATCCTTCTTTATATACTTAGTGAAACTATCATCTTGTTTGAATAGGTGTGGGTAGATGCATCCTTCTCCCTGCACATATTCAAATCATCATCCTTTGAAAAAATCTATCCCTTAGATCATCATCCAACATCTTAGGGTCTTTTTGTTCAAAATCCAAATCAAAATCAAAAATCAATCAAGGACAAAAATCTCAAAATGCAAAATCCAATCAAAATAAAAATTATGAAACACATCCAAAAGTCCCAAAAGCCTAGTATCTCCTTCAAGATTTACCAAAAGATCATAACATCCACATCATCCATCCCTAAACATCATCATCATATCATCACCTTTCAATCCTCAAGATATCCTAAGAACGTCTTACTTTGGGCATAAAATAAAGATCAATCTAAAGAATCAAGAGATTCATCTCCCATATTTTTGAAAATTGATACTTGTTTTATGGTTCAAACTAGATCTCAATACAAGAAGAGTATGGAATCCAACAAAGAAACACCCGCTTCAAGCAATCTTAGCCAAACAAACATAGAAATGAATATCGCCGAATCAAGTAATCCTTTGGCCATCTCATCATTGCAAAATCCGCAAGAAGAAAACCAAGGAGAGGACCTTACCTTTGGAATGTCTCATGAAGAAATGACTGAAATGCTCCAAAATCTAGAGAACCATAAAATCATCAACATCATGATGAGGCTTAACCCTTCATTGTACATGCTTGAGCTAGCTAAAGAAGGGGCTAAGTTACCTTCGAATTACGACATGAGTACCATAGTGGAGACATCCTTTCCTCCAATCTCATCTACCATTCCCATCTCATCTACACCCCCATCTCAAAACATCACGCAAAACATTCCGCAAATCATGACATCTTTTGCTCCAACCCAACCTAATGTTAATAAGGGAAATGCATTTTCCAATGCTATCAAAAAACACCCCTTTGTTAATTATCAAAACTTGGATGCAAACACCATATTGGAACAAAACATACCCCAAAATCCATTACAAAAAAATGTTCCTCTCACCTTCCATCATGACACATCATCATCATTTTTTTAGGAAACACCTCAAACACCTCTCCACACAAATTCACAAGAGGAGGGAGATATGTTCAAACCAGGGGGCATATTCGACACCACAACATTCTCGCAAGAGCTCGCACCCCTCACATTTCCACCTCTTCCACCATTGCCATTACCATCCACACCACTCCTTGGTTTAGGGCTTCCCCCTCTACCAAGTATCGATCAAAACAACATCCCAAATATCAACCAAAGCATTGTGTCAAACACTCAAAACTTGTTGTTGACATCGCAACAACAGATGACAAACACATAAGCAATTGCAACATCATCAAACACACCCCTAACATCACAAAGCATGGTCTCTGAAGGACCAACCATCACATCAACACCACCATCCAACACTTAAAACATCAACACAACATCATCACTCACCAAAAATGCCATTCTGAATCCACCACCACCAACTAATACAACGCGACATTGCAAGCTACTTTTCGAAGGGGATTCCAACAAGTGCAAAAAAAAAAGTCATACACCGAGCTGTGCAAGCCACCCAAGTAGCCCAACCCGCACTACAAATGCAAGAAGCTGCACAAGCCCAAACTTTATTGCAACAACAACAATAATTCGCTCAATTTGCACAAGCCACGAAGCATTGCAAGCACAAAAGGACACTCAAGCACAACTTCTATTGCAACAAAAAGTAGCACAAGCACAAACAACACAAGCGCAAGCTCAATATCAGGCACAACAAGCCCAATATCAAGCACAACTTCATGCACAAAGACAAGCAGCGCAATTGCAAGCATATCAACAAGCATTAAAGCAATATCAAGAGTAGCAAGAAGCAACACAATTGGCAGCCCAACAACAAGCGTTGTTGGAACAACAACAAGCCAAACAACAAGTGTTATTGGAACAACAACAAGCACAACAACAAGCGCAACAGCAAGTACAAATCTTAGTGCAACAACATCAAGATCAACAACAGTCATTGTTCATACAAAAGCATGTGGAATCCTACCTAGCTCGACATAACATACAAATGCCATTGAACAACACACCGACCAACCCACTCATCCAACCCACGATTGAAACACCCCAAAATATTTTCATCCCACCCCCTGATCCACAAAATGATGTGACGACACAAATTAGGTTGCTCTAGCAACAAGTGCTCGACCTTCAATCAAGGCAAACAACCAAAACACCAAGCAACTTGTGTCCCTATCCATTTGATAGGAGCTTAGTAATGAAACCATTGCCCAATGGATTTGAGATCCCCAAATTTGACAAATATCGAGGGACAGGAAACCCTAAAGATCACATCAGGGAATTCCAGGTTCATTGCATGGAAGTCGCATATGACGATACGTACCTGATGCGGCTATTTCCTAGGAGTTTTGTAGGCCACACTATGGAATGGTTCTCTCGCTTACCCTTAGGAATTAGAACATTACAATAAATTATGGATGCATTCATTAAAAATTATGCATGCAACATCGTAATGGATGTTAGTCTAGAAGAACTTTCGGCTCTGAAATAAGGAAAGGGAGAATCATTCGCCTCATTCTTACAACGATGGTGATCCAAGGCCAATCGGAGCAAGTGGATCATGCTAGAAGAACAACAAGTTTGCACCATCATAGCCAACCTTGAAGGTCACTTGGCATTTCATCTCAAGGTTCAAGGCATCACCACATATGATCAGTTGATCCCCAAGGTGCTTAGCATCGAAAGAGCCCTTGTGACTCAACCCGCGGAATCAACATCATACCATGAAAAACAAAACAACCGCCTACTATCCAACTATAACGATAAACCTCAAACATGGAAAAGGAACAAAAACATCACTAATGATGGTGTCGTCGATGCCAAGGTGGTCATTAGTGCCCCTCACCAAAACACACCTGCACCTCAAATCCAAACACAACACCAAAACAATCATCACACAACACACCAAGCAAACAACAATCCAACAATCAATAACCTCAATGACCAAAGAGGACCACCTCATCGCAAGAGTTATCCCAAACGAAAATACACCACTTTGGGGGAACCACTTGAAGATATAATGAAAAATTTGATCGATGAAAAAACTCATCAAGGCTCCTACCTTTGAAAATTACCAAGAACCAGATGTAAAACCTCCTTGGTATAATGAAATTTAACTTTGTGAATTCCATAAAATCAAAGGCCATACCATAAACAATTGCATGAGATTGAAAAACATCGTTCAAGATCTCATCGATAAAAGAATCATAAACATGGATAAACCTATAGGAAACTAGGATTTTAAGATATACACAAATCCGATTATGAATCATGGCAACAAAGGGAATAACAATAACAAAGATAAAGGGAAAGGCATCCACTCAAATGTAAATCATGTGTATGATACAGTCGTCGCCTCCCTAGATGAAAACTGCATGGTCATTACTATCAAGGGCGCCTATGCCGAAGATTGTGGAGTCACCACAAGAGGTGGCAAAGTAACCATCGCAGGATCATCCCAACCAAAAAGAGTCCCTACATCCAGATCCGTTCCTAATGGCTACAATGTCTTAGATCAACTCAAGAGAATGCCAGCACACATCTCCATCATGGAGTTGCTAAAAATATCATCTGCCCATAAGAAAATTCTTGAAGAATCATTGGCCTCATCCATTGTCCGCACAAATCTTGATGCAGAGCAATTCCAAGCTATGGTCATAAATATCATTACACCTAATCTTCTTACATTCTCTAACCAGGATTTCCCCGCTCAACCATCTCACAACTGTGCACTTCACTTGGAAGCCATAGTACATAAGAGAAAAATCAAAAGGGTCTTGGTGGATGGAGGTGCGGGCTTGAACATATGTTCCCTCAGTCTCATCAATCAATTGAAAATATCAGAGAATTCCATAGACAAAGGAAAGGGCATCATGATAAGAGCATATGACGACCAAGAAAGAATGTCTCAGGGCACAATAAAACTCCCTATTCAAGTAGGGCCTGCCATCATGGAAACCACTTGTTAGGTCTTGGACCTCGACTTGCCATATAATATCCTCCTAGGATGTCCATGGATCCATGTGATGAAAGTAGTAGCATCAACTTTCCACCAATGTGTGAAATTTACACATAAAAAATAAGTTACCATCCATGGAGATCTTGAACCTTTCTCATAATGCAAAATCCTTGACGCAAAGTATTACAAAATCCACCAAGTACCAAAAAATGATGAGGGCCCATCCACACCTTACATCGATCTTGCCACTCTCGCATCCACTTTTGCGACAGAGACACCCGCCACTCTCACCATCCCCACCATCTCTAACATCAAGCTTATCATCCAGGATTAATGGCTATGGAAACTATAAGCTCCCTAATAATGCTTTTGTGGTAGGAGAGTTACCACAATCTCCTAGATCATGGGGACACCCACAAACAAATGAAGCTTCCACATCTAAAACATCTCCTACGAACTATTCCAAATTCACAAGTTGGGGAGATCTTGGCCAGGAGGTTATTGAAGTAGATCCATCTCACATGCTTTATCATGATGAAAGACCAGTAGTGGATTTACCAATGGATGACAGAAGCAAGGGCCTACAAATGATGCTTGCAATGGGCTACAATAGAAATCAAAGATTGGGACAAAACAACAATGGGCTCATAATACCTATCATGCCAGAGACACGACCAATAACACACCTTGGCCTTGGATGTACCCCTCCGAGTATAACCATACATGGTCGAAGTCCTCTGGTTAGACTGGTTAATATTCCTCCTCAGCCAACCGCAACAAAAGTACGCTTACCAATATCCACAGGTAGAGACATACATAACTTTATAACTAACATTTATAATAGTAGTGATGATGAGGATACCATGACAAATCTACCTAGGTTATTTGAGGATACCACCCTTTGCATGATTAGCACCCTCTCCTTTGAAATAGACCATCAAAATCATGAGATCCGCTTAGTATATCCCCAACTCATCGACTATGACCAACAAGGACCACCGATTCTCGATACATTTGAAAATGATGAGGCACTCTTATAATTCATGGGATTACAGGACAACATTCCAGAGGGAGATCACAAAGCAGGGTTTATAATAGAGTTGGATACACATGCCTATTATGGGGAAATGATTGAATGCTTCAGTCACAAAAGTGAGAAATTAAGAATAATATCCAAGTCCTTGAGTGAAAACCACACTGTGGAACTCTCTGACATGAAAAAAGTAAAAAGAAAGGATGTATCCAATAGTGAAAACCTCTCTGAGGCGCCTAAGGATGGGGGATTCAATCTTCCTTTAAGAGCTATTCATTAGGAAAATTCAATAGTCTTGGCAGAAAAATGTAATCCTGTCAACCTAGGAACAAAGGCAACCCCGCACATCGCATTCTATGCGGAATCACTACTATCAGAAGAGCGAGAGCTCCTAACAACATTCTTATGGGAAAGACAAATAAACTTCACATGGAGTTATGCTGACATGATAGGACTTGATCCAAAGACTATGGTCCACCACTGAGTAGTGTATCCAGAAGCAAAGCCTGTCAAACAAAAGCTTCAAAAAATGCACCCTCAAATTTCTTTGCTAGTTAAAATGGAGCTAAAAAAGCTATTAGACGCGGGATTCATCCGACTAATAGACTATCCAGAATGGGTATCAAACTTGGTACCTATTTCAAAACCTGATGAAAATATCAAAATTTTCATAGACTTCAGGGATTTGAACAAAGCATGTCCAAAAGATGACTTCCCGCTTCCCAACATTGACATGATAGTAGACATGACAGCAGGACATGAGATGCTGTCACTAATGGATGGATTCTCAGGATACAATTAGATCATGATAGCTAAGGAGGACCAACATAAGACAACTTTCACTTGTCCATGGGGGACATATTGTTGGAAAATGATGCCATTCGGCTTAAAAAATGCAGGAGAAACATATCAAAGGGCCATGACATTGATATTCCATGACATGATTCATAAGACAGTCGAAGACTATGTTGATGAAATTCTAGCTAAGTGCAGAAAGAGAAAAGATCACATAGCAACCCTAAGTGCCATCTTTGACAGACTGGAGGAGTACAAAGTCAGACTAAACCCAAAGAAGTGCATCTTCGGCGTACAATTAAGTAAATTTCTAGGATATATAGTATCAATGAGGGGTATCGAGGTGGATCTAGCAAAGGTGAAAGCAATCCTTGAAATGGAAGTGCCAAAGACATTAAAACAATTGAGAGGCCTCCAAGGCAGACTCCAATCCATTCATAGATTCATATCACAATTGGCAAACAAAAAAAACCCATACTCCCACCTACTCCACAAGGGAGTAGCGTACAAGTGGGATACCAAGTGTGAAGAGGCATTCAACAAAATAAAGGAATACCTACTGACACCAATAGTCTTAATGCCACCAATCCCAAGAAAACCATTGATTCTATACATGTCAGCAACAACAGCAGCCCTTGGAGCTCTTCTAGCTCAGCATGATGAAAATGGAATAGAAAGGGCTATATATTACATTAGTAAGACAATGGTTGGGCATGAGCTAAACTATTCATTCATCGAGAAATCATGCCTCATAGTAGTGTTTGCATCACAAAAATTCAAACATTACATGTTGGCACATAAAATAAAACTCATCGCCAAAATTGATCCTCTCAAGTATCTACTATCAAAGGCAATGCTCACAGGAAGAATGGAAAAATGGGTGATGATACTATCAGAATATGACATCGAATATGTGGAGAGGAAAGCAATCAAGGGCCAAGTCATCGCAGACCAACTGGAAGAATCACCAATCTATTATGAAAACCCTCTTGTCTCAGAGTCTCCAGATGAATTCCTTTTTAATCTCAACATAGCTAACCACTGGAAACTGTACTTCAATAGCTCATATACATAGCATGGGCCAGGAGCTGGTGTTTTCTTTATCACACCACAAGGGGATTGCATACCAAGGTCCTACAAACTGGCATTTCCTTGTACCAATAACATTGCAGAAAATAAGGCTTTGACCATAGGTCTCAAAATAGCAGTGTAGTGGAACATCATGGCTCTCAAAGTGTACGGAAACTCCCAACTGATCATAAATCAAGTGAACAATGAATATCAGACCAAGGACAACAAGCTCATTCCATACAAGAAATTGGTGGAGACTCTCAAAGAATCCTTCATCGAAATTACATTTGAGCATATACCTAGAGCCAACATCAGAGTAGCAAACGCCATGGCAACAATTGGGTCCCTACTAGACATCCCCAAAAATGTTCCAAAATATGAATTCCTGATAGAGTAGCTTCTCGTACCCACATTCGAGGTACCAAAATCAAAATTCGTGTGCAAAATCGTTGGTCCCAGTGATCCCTGGTACCACGACATTTACACATACCTTCGTATAGGAGTCATACCCATCAACCTACCATCAAACCTAAAATGAATCTTTGTCAAAGAGGCATCCAGATTTGTCATCCTAGGAGATACCCTATATCATAGGAGCATAGAAGGAACCTTACTACGCTGCTTAAATGCTAAGGAGGCATTGACCACTCTAACTGAAGTACATAGCGGTATTTGTAGTTCACACTCGAGTGGAATGACCATAGCTAAGAAACTACTGAGGATGGGGTATTATTGGCCCACAATGGAATGAGAGGCACATGACTATGTCAGAAGGTGTCTACAATGTCAACAACATGGGGACCTCATCCATTCTCCAGCTCAAGAGCTTCATCCTATCCTCACACCATGACCCTTTTCGCAGTGGGGACTTGATCTCATTGGGAAAATCACGCCCACCTCATCTAACGGCCACAAATTCATCATAACCGCAACATAGTACTTTACTAAGTGGGTGGAAGCCATACCCATGACATATATAACTGGGAAGCAGATCTCAAAGTTTATCCTAACCTACCTCAATTTTTGGCATGGTATCCCACAAGCCATTATCTCAGATAATGGGACACCATTCAAGAATCAGGAGGTTCATGACTTATGCAAAAATTCAAAATCCAACATTGCTTCTCCACCGCATACTATCCCTAAGGAAATGGCCAAGCAGAAGCTACAAACAAAACCATCCTAAAAATCCTCAAGAAAATAGTCAATAACGCAGGTTGTGACGAGCATTTATAGCTCAATCCTACCCTTTGGGCCTATTGAACCAGTATCTACACACCCACCGATGCCACCCCTTTTTCCCTTCTCTATGGATCAAAAGTTGTACTCCCCATTGAGATCGAGCTCCCATCACTCAGGATATCACTGTAAAACCTTATCATAGATGAAGAATACAGAGTATCAAGACTAAATGAGTTGGAGCTACTGGATGAGAGATGCATAGATGCTTTGAATCATTTGCAATTCTATCAGAATAGACTCAAAAGGAGCTATAATAAGAAAATCAGAAGCAGGACGTTCCAAATCGGAGAACTAGTCTTAAAGGAAAATCAGAAGAATGTCCCAAACCCAAGTAGCAAAGGCAAGTTTGAACCCAATTGGTTGGGACCATTCGTCATAACAGCAAGTTACAAATCATGGGAATATCAGTTATCAACACCCAAAGGGGAACCTCTGCAAGAGCTCACGAATAACTCCCATCTCAAAAAATTTTATGCCTCAATCTTTCGAGGTATAGAACCAAAAAATCCAAAAAATTAGAAAACGTCTTGAAAAAATGGTTACTTCGGTGAAAACCTGGCAAACAGGTGTCTTGGTGACGACAAAAAAATCAAAAAAGCCAAAAATCCAAAAAAATCAGAAAAAGGATTGAAAACAGTAAAGAAAAAAAAATCATCCTCTAGTGAAAACCACTTTGGTGGCACTTTGGGCAAGTACCTTGGTGAAAACCTGGCAAGCAGGTGCCTTGCGTAAATAAGCACTTTCCATCCACTAGGATATGTAGGGCTTGTTCTGCATCATTCATCCATTACGCTTCCATCATCCATCGCAGTCGGATTTGCATCCATCACTCATCCACTCGCATCCGCACCATAGCTTGGTCTTGTTTTTGTATCATGATTCCTCCTAGTACTACTCGGCCCATCCTCAAGGTCAGTTTGTTTTGCCTTTATCGAAGTAGTCTATTGCATCATGTTGGGGGCATGTTCTCATTGTATCAGATTTGTGTATGATCTTAAAATCAAAAAAATCAAAAAATCCAGAAACATCAGAAAATCAGAAAATCCAAAAACATCAAAACATTAGAAAATCCAAAAAAAATTCAAAACATGTCAAAAAATCCAAAAAAATAGGTCAAAAAGTTAGTCAAAAAGTCAAAAACAAATTCATCTTGGTGAACTATGTCCTCTGAGCTTAAACGTAGGAAAGGTTGATCTTTGATCATCCCCGAGACACTTAGGTTAGTCCTTTAGGAGTTTGTCATAATAAACTGACATATTCATCATGTATATCTTCATCTGTAAATTGGCCAAGTCGTCAGTCAAACTACATGGTCTCCGTGTATAACATAGGAAAAGCTCATCTGTTGATTAGCCCTCGAGACCCCTAGGATAGGTCTTTAGGTTAGTCTCTTGGTCAAGATCTCAGAAAACCCCAAAAACATTGGAAAATCAAAAAATCAAAACATTTGAAAATCTTGAAAAATACTAAAAATAGCCTCAAAACATCTCAAAAAGATAAAAAAAATTCAAATATTTGAAAAAATCCATCCACCTCATCTTGCTTGCACCTGCAATAAACACCACTCATAATAAGTTGATCGTCATCCTCAAACTTTGGTGAAATAGTTAGAAGCAGGTCTAGTAGGTTAAAAGTAGAAAACTCCAAACGTCAAGTCTCAGGTCTAAGTCAGTACGTAAGCAAGTTGGTCAATTCTTTGTGTCAATAGTCTATCATCCAATCAGTCCCATATCAATCATCTGATAACATCATGTCCTAGGATGACTCCTTCCTACAAGGGGCATTACACTAGTAGAATTTGGAAAATAAATGACTACGTGACAAACTTTTAGTCACGTGACTAACACTAGCAGTATTTGGAAAATAAATGACTAATTTGGTCATTTATAAGTGACTAATTTGGTCATCAAGTAAAATCACAACTAAATGACTAAATACATGACTAATATTAGACAAATAAAAATGACTAAATAAATGAATAATATCAGACAAATAAAAATGACTAAATAAATGACTATTACTCCTCTATTCATTTTTCTTTCAAATTTGATCATAATCCATAAAGCTTAAGCCCCCTTCGTGGGACCCCTACCTAAGCAGGCCATTTAGCCACCTAGAGTGCTTGGTGCACCAAAAATACCTATTGCATGGAAGGCATTGCCTCTCGGTGTAGTCTTAAGTCTTTCGCATATTTTATAATTTTTTTTAACATTTCACTACTAAATGGTAATCATTCCTACATCCATGTGTCACTACTATATAAAGGGAGGATTTAAAACATTAATTTAAGAAAAATATTAATTTTGGCTTAAATATATTTACACCGAAGGCATCTCTTATATGAAGAAGACAAAGCTGATTTTGTCGATCAATGGTTGGTATCAATTTGCTGGCCATTAAACGAATCTCAACCGTTCATCATTTTTTGCAATTTTTTTTACTGTTTTCTACCATTTTTTCATTGCTTTCCCCACCGCTCCTCCAAACTCTTCCTTGCTGGTATTGACCATTCACTTCTCCAATTTGGTGAGCTATAGCCTAAAAATAAGGTTTCAATGAGGGTTTTCAAGTATATTTATCAAAATATTTTTTTTTGTCGTTGCCTCAATCAACGCCTCCACTTCATAACGATTAGGGTTCGCTTTTGTTTTTTTTAATTTATTTATTCCTATCCATCACCGTGAATACTCTCTCCACCATAATTCTCTCGACAAAAATGTCTAAATGGAATGACACTGGTTATGGAAGTCATCATAGTTGAAGGATCATGGCCTTGTCTGCTAAATACCACAAACCATTTTGCATCTTACAAATATATTGTTATGACCTTTCAGATGCTGACAACGAAATTACACCTTTATTTTCTTCTGAAACAAACATAATCTTAGATTACTAAGATAGATCATTGTGTCTTCATTATTCATAATGAGAACCACAAATAAAAGGAAATCTATGAATATGAACTACTGAAAGAGATTCCCATGGATTGAGGCTGATATAGCCTATAAAAGTAGGAAAGTAGGAATTAAAAAAATGAATTGCTCTTAAGCTCTTAACAAATAATACAGTATGGGTGTTGGTAAATGAACACAACAACAGTTGATATAGGGATAATTACTGGTGAATGCATTGTTTTTTTTTTATGTAGAATTTAATAGGGTAAATAAAGATTGAATAGTATAAATTGTTAAGTACACTATAGATTCTACCAACCATGTAACAACAAAAATATATAATATTTAACTTAATAAATGCAATGTTGATTGATTCTAAAGATAATACAGTACAAGGCAGAATTTTTAGAGTAACAGGATATGTAGATTTTTAGTCTATATATAGAATTTCAGTAATACTGACAAGATTCTATGATTTGGCAGTCAGATAGAGAAATGGAATGAACAACCAAGAAAATTGTACATTAGGGTGATCTAATAGAACTATTAGATTCATATCATAGCTGACAAGAAAAGGATCAACTTGAATAAACTCAAGTAGTACATCAATGGGGCTCCCGTATCAAAGCTTCAGGTCTAATTCACCATGAGACATTTTGAAATTGATTGATAATCTACAACCAATTTTGCATCTAGCAAAGCTCACCGATCAAAGCCACGGAGAAGAAGTGGACAAATTTCTAAGAATTGACACCTCAGCCATGGCATTAAGTTTAAAGTGTAGCAATTTACTATTAAAAGGAATACTATAATGAGACTTCAATTTAAAATGGTTTCTACACTACTACATAGAGAGGGGATTTAAGACATTAATTTAAGACAAAATATTCATTTTGTCTTAAATATATATTTTATGTTTAAATTATATTTTAAATTTTTTAATTGTCTTAAATTAAGACAATAAAAAAATCTTTTTTTTTAAATAATTTTTTTAATTTCCTCTCCTCATCCATTTTCCCTCCCTAATTCATTTCCCCTCCCTCAGCCTCGACCACATGCATTTTGGGTTTTTGAACCAGGGTCGTGGTTTCCTGGGCTTTCAAGTGGACTGTACAGAGAGCCCTAGGTTACACGTACAGAGAAATGAATATAGGATACTTAATGCTTCCTTGATCTCTCAAAGAAGAATTACCATAGTAAACCAAAAGCTTTTCAAAGTCTGGGACTACCCAGATGTCTATGATGATCTAAAAGATTCTCATTTTCTTGTTTCACATCAGAATTCTAATGTTACAGAGCTTCGAGACTATGGAAAGAAAATACCCAAGTAAATCGTTAAGCTCGACTGCAATAGGAGTGGTGAATATCACGGGTGGTATTTGGGGTTTGAAGTAGAAGAGCCTAAGGCTTGCTCTAGAATCTATTCAGACCCTATTATGGAAAAGCATAAAATGGTGCCCAAAAATAGCTCACAGTTTATACAACTTTTACGAAGAGGATTCCTGTAGAATGGCAGGATCCTAAAATCATCTTTCCAGATTGTGGCAGGTGTGAGGCAACAAATGGGTAGTGTGGTTATTATCCTTATACTGAAACTTTCTATTGCCATTGCCCAAATGGGAAGACACATCTTTTTAATTACTCAAATGGTAAGTTAAATTTATCTCCTTTTTAGTATTATTTAGTGTATAGAAGCATTCTGGGCATCGCAGGTTACATTTGAAGTTAAATTCTAACATCCTCATCATTTTGTATCTAAATGAAATGTACAACCGATAGAATTAGCCCTAGTTGCAAGCATTGGCTTCAATTTTCCCATCCCTGAAGATGATGAAGCACAAAGATTTCAAGCCTCCAACACTAATTGTCATATATATTTTCTTTAAGAAGCTTCCAACACTGTGATGCACTACAAATAAAATATAGGCTGAATATTCAATTTTATTTGCTCTTTACAATCCTCCTGCAACCATTCCATTTTAACTATCAACATCAAGCTTTGGTAAATACAGCCTATTTTCTAACCATGGCACATTGTATTCAAAATGCTAGCCTACACTCCTATCAAAGCCACTTTCTATTGAGAAAACTAAGAAGGCGGTCTAAACCATTTTAGATCTTATAGTCCAACATCATAGTAATCCCATTCTGGGGTTCTGATTTAGTATAGGGAAATCTTTTAACTTGCTCCTTACTAAAGAAAAGGGCTTTTCTAGTTATTCCATCTTCCTTTTCCACTGGAAGATTTGTACAAACTACAAAGTTTAATCTGAATCGAATTGACATGGGTAGTCTAACACTTTTATAAGAGGCGATTTTCTTATATAGATTTTTCTGCCCTACGATGATTAAGTTAAATCTCACATACATAAAATAACATTTTGTGACCAAGATTCTGGCAGTAAGATTCTTTTTCATATTGGCCATTTGTTTGTCAGATAAAGTTACCTATTGATTTGTTTGATTTTTGAACATGTTATTTATTATTTCTCTTCACTGTGAGTAGGCCTTGGAATAGCCATTCCATATCGCCGAAAGAAATCCATCAGTGCTGGGGTAATAATAGGTAAGAAATGTTCATTTTATTTCAGACTATGTAGGTTGCTCACGCAATGCAACCAAGTAGTACCCACTAAGTTACAAAATAAATTTCATAACAGATATATCATTTACATCATTGATGTGAGCAAGTGAGCTACCATTTACTTTAAACGTCTATTTGTGGAGATATGCAACTAATTGTTTAGTGACAAGTAAATCTTAATCTTCTTTTCCTATCATAACAAGCTTAATGACTGAACAAAATACAAATAGATTTCTATTTATTTTTAATTAGGCATTCGAGATTTTGTAGTGACCCATTATCAAGATGACTGAAAATATTAGATTATAGATTTTAGCAGCTTATATTAGTTAATCAATTTCATTTAACATATTTTAAAGTAGTTTACGGTCTTGAGATTGGACTTAGCAGGTCCATTTCATGCTTGGATTTGGCCATAAATTTGATAAAGCTTTGTAAATTAAATCCAGTAAACTTGTTCAAATTATACTATTCAGTTCTTGCCTCTAAAGGCAACAAATTTCAATTATGTAGATACCAAATTGATGTTAAACATCCTCAATCAAAAAAATCTGACAAAGCTTAATCAAAATTTACCAAAACAATGAGAAAAATCCCTTTTAATAAACCTTGCATGCTCCAAATCCTGTTTTTCTCTTCTTGGTGTTGGATAAAAATTTAGATTTTACAATGAGGGATAGAGAAGCAACTTGCTCGTTTTAAGTTACTTTTTCCTTTTGGTTGCATGTAATATATATAGTGTTAAGAATAGATTCAGCTGCAATGGAGAGAGCTCACTCAAAACTTCGAAATCCCTAATCCGCATAAAAAGTCATCGAGCATCTTAACAAATAAGCTATTCCATCATTATGAAGCTCTGAATGTTTAAAAAGCTTAAAAGGCTCTTCTGTTTTTTGTTTTTCCCTGCCCTGTTTCAAATTGTGAACATATATAGTCTACTACACACATCAAAATTTTCTTCTTGAGTATATAAATCGTTCTGTGCAAGTGAATTTTATTTATCCCGATTCTAATGATTCGGCAAACCACAAATTTTTATGCTTTTCTTTCTTTAACACCATATCCCCTGTTCATTGTAGGTGATAGTATTGGAGTGCTGGGAGTGAGGCCTATGTCTTCTCTGGAACATTTAAGCTTGCGAAGAGGCCACTCTCCTCCGATTTCCAAGGGGCTTGGTAATGTATTTTCTGAAAACACAAATTCTTTGAATCATGGATACTTTTTCTTTTCCTCTTCCTAATGTTCATCACTGTGCTAAAGGTTATTCAACTATGGTGTCAGAATACACCTTTTGGAGTGCACTTTTGTTGATGATCTTCCTAAGAAATTTGAGATCAATCTAAGGGATAACCATATCTCTTTCCAGGTGGGTTTACTCTTTTCAAGCAGTATTCTCCAAAACACTTTGCATTTCTTTTCTAGTAATTTAATGCTAAACTAAATTATTTAGCAGTGTGATGGTTTATTAGGATCGAATACATAAGTTTATATCAATTTCCATTGACCCATGTTTTATAAGGAATGGTTTATTGTCTTCACCGAGGTGGCTCATAACCAGGCAATATAAGGTGTAAATTAATTCAAAAAAATTTGGAGTACATATACACCCTTCTAGTTTATGGTTATTCTTGTTGATAACCATTCATTTTTTTATACTTATGTTGTGGAGAGGGAAAAATTGGAGGGAAGCTTCATCTGTGTGAAAAGTTATAGACAATTTTGTTACCTTTGTCTCTTTTTTCCTAGAATTTCAGATCAAAAGATTATATTTATTTAAATTGATTCTCTTTTTGTGTTTATAATTTTGGGATTAATTTAATTTTGAAGGGTTTTTACTCTATTGTAATTGCCAAATAATTATGTTTATCTTTCTTTCAAGATCCTAAATATTAAGAAATTAAGAGAAATTGAGTTCATTGAAATGAAATTGTTGCTTTCTTTTAATCTTGGTTAGCCATGGCTTTGTAGATTTTTATTTTTGCATGCCCTTTGTTTGAATAAAATGTTTGTTGTTTTGATTTATAGTCCTGGCCAAAGATTCAACTATGCAATATACTTCTTGATTCACAGGGACATTGTTCCTGAAAATTTGTAGTTAAATGGCTTGAGAGTGAGCTAGTTGCGATCAATAAGGTATGCCTCATGAATCCAGACTTCTTTGTTTTGAAGATTTAGCTATCTTGTATGGCCTATTGTTATTGTGTGCTCTGTAAGTTTAAATAGTTCTTTCCTCTATTTTTAGCTTGATTTTATAATTTTACTGTCAAAGTAGGGTCACTCTATTCCATCGAAATCCCTACTATGATGTAAAATCTTATTAGTATTATAAGAATGATGGCTTTAAGGAACTCAAGGGTTTACAATTGTTTCTATTACTCTTCATCTACTTTTTAGAGGTCTCTTGCCTACAATTCTTTGACCATTCTTTTGTATTTTTCACTGTAATTAATTTCAACTTAATATTATACATTTAATAGAATCCTCAAGCATAATGATATCACTAGAATGGGATGAGGTATAAATATTCAAATTAATTGGTTTGGTTTTTCCAATATCTTCTATAGCATGAAAAATATATCCTTCAACATAAGTTGCAGCATTTTTAGGATCCAACTAAAAAAGCAGTGTTGCTAGAAATACTCAGCGTATATTCATATATGATCCACATGTACCACATATTTAACTAGCATCTTAGTAATAATATTTAGGGTGTCCTCAATATAGCCAGCATGGGCACGAAGGTCAACCATGCACACCTAATGATCAACAATATATGTAAATTGTAATGCAATAAGGTTTACTAACGTGTGAAGTATGTGCAGCCCTCATCCACTAAACCTACATGACTGCATGCACCTAGAACCCAATCTGAAATTGATTCCATTGACAACCTATTGTAGCTGCAACACTTGAATATAATAGAGTGTGGAGGTTTAAATAAGCTCCCTGATTCCATTGGCAAGTTGTCACAGCTGCGGCACTTGAGCATAGAAGGGTGTAAAAGTTTAAATAACCTCCTTGATTCTATTGGAAACCTGTCATAGTTGCAACACCATAGAAGATTGTAGAGGTTTAAATAACCTTCCTTATTCCATTGGCAACCTAAATGTCTGCAGTACTTGAAAATAGTATGTTGTAGAGGTTTAAATAAACTCCCTGATTCCATTGTCAACCTATCACAAATGCAACACTTGAACATAATAGGAAGTTTCAAAGGTTTAAATAACCTCCTTGATTCTATTGACAATCTATTGCAACTGCAGCATTTGAAACTAAAATATTGTCATGGTTTAAATCATAGCAACAAAAATATTTTGGGGAATAAATCGGCAAACCAAAAGTATAAGATTTCTTGAAAAAATCGGGAAAAAATCATGAAAAAATAAGGAAAAAATCGGATTTTAAAAAAATGTAAAAAATTGTAGAACAAGAGATAAAAACTATTTTTTTTTGAAATTGAAAGGCATAGAGATATAGAGAGAAAATAAAATAAAGAGTTTAACTAATGAAATGTATAAAATAGATTTTTGTAGTTTATATTCATATCGTTGATTACATTCATTGCATTGCACATCTTTCAAACTCAAAGCATTACTTAACATTGCATAACTAATAACTAGATACTGATAGATGACAAAATTTCAATTACAATATAGCTTTTTACAAAGTCAACCTAAGCAGTTATGCAATTACTTCACATTGCATAGCTAATAACTAGGAGCAACTGCCAATTACATTAGCTTGTCATGGCATTCCATGAGACCACAATTCTTTGAGTCATTTTTTCAAATAGTTCACTGCCTTGTCTATGCTACGACATTTTTCATACATGTCTACCAAAGAATTTTATCAAACAGTTCACTGCTTTGCTGCTATGGCTAAAAGCCTAAAACAATTTTGAACAAGCTATGGATGTTTAAAAAAAATCTATCAAAGCATAGTAGTAAGCAATAGCATAGACAAGGCAATGAACTGTTTGAAAAGATGCCTCAAAGAAATGTGGTCTCATGGTGATGGAATGCCATGATGAATGCCTATGGCGATGGATTGTCATGGCATTCCATCACCATGAGAACACATTTCTTTCAGGCATATTTTCAAACAGTTCATTGCCTTTTCTATGGTACAACATTTTTCATACATATCTACCAAAGCATTTTATCAAACAGTTCATTGCCTTGCTGCTATGGCTAAAAGACTAAAACAGGTGCTTTCAAACAAGCTATGGATGCTTGGAAAGATCTTTCAAAGCATAATAGTAAGCAATAGCATAGACAAGGCAATGAACTATTTGAAAAAATTCCTCAAAGAAATGTGGTCTCATGGTAATGGAATTCCATGACAATCATCACCATGAGACTGCATTTCTTTGAGGAATTTTTTCAAACATTTCACTACCTTTTCGATGCTACCACATTTTTCATACATGTCTACCAAAGAATTTTATCAAACAGTTCACTACCTTGCTGCTATGGCTAAAAGCCTAAAACAAGTTCTTTTGAACAAGCTATGGATGCTTGGAAAAAATCTATCAAAGCATAATAGTAAGCAATAGCACATACAAGGTAGTGAACTGTTTGAAAAAATGCCTCGAAGAAATGTGGTCTCATGGTGATGGAATGTCATGATGAATGCCTATGGCTATGGATTGTGATGACATTCCATCACCATGAGACCACATTTCTTTGAGGCATATTTTCAAATTGTTCACTGCCTTGTCTATGCTACAACATTTTTCATACATATCTACCAAAGCATTTTATCAAACATTTCACTTCCTTGCTGCTATGGCTAAAAGCCTAAAAAAGGTGCTTTCGAATAGGCTATGGATGCTTGGAAAAAATGTATCAAAGCATAATTGTAAGCAACAAGCTATAGTCTCATCATTTATTTTTTTTCGTGTAAAAATCAGCACAATTTTATTTGTGTTTTTTTGTAGGTTTTAAATACGTTTTTTGGCGATTTTGCAGTTTTAAATGGGAAAAAATTGTTGACCAAAAGGTCAAAGATTTTTTCCAAAAATTGGGGAAAAAATTGTCTAGCCTGCAGATTTTTAAAAAAACATGATTAATCGGGTTTTTTTGCAGATTTTTGTTACTATGATTTAAATAACCTCCTTAATTCCATTGGCAACCTATCACAGCTGCAACCTTGAACATAGAAGGGTGTGAACATTTAAATAACCTTCCCGATTCCATTGGCAACTTGTCACAACTGCAACACTTGAACATGGTAGGGTGTATAGATTTAAATAATCTCCCTCATTCCATTGGCAACCTATCACAGCTGTAGCACTTGCACACAAAAATGTGTAAAATTTTAAATAGCCCCCCTGATTCTATTGGCAACCAGTCACAGCTGCAACACTTGAACAAAAAAGACTTTAGAGGTTTAAATAAGCTCCCTAATTCCATTGGAAAGTTGTCACAGCTACAAAACTTGAGCATAGAAGGGTGTAAAAGTTGAAATAACCTCCTTGATTCTGTTGGCATCCTGTCGCAGCTGCAACACTTGATCATAGAAGATTGTAGAGGTTTAAATAACCTTCCTTATTCCACTGGCAACCTGTCACATCTACAGTACTTGAAAACAGTAAGTTGTAGAGGTTTAAATAACCTCCTTGATTCCATTGTCAGCCTATCACAAATGTAGCATTTGAACATAATAGGAATTTTCAAAGATTTAAATAACCTCCTTGATTCTATTAACAATCTATTGCAGCTGCAACATTTGAAACTAAAATATTGTCATGGTTTAAATAACCTCCTTGATTCCATTGGCAACTTGTCATAGCTGCAACCTTGAACATAGAAGGTTGTGAACGTTTAAATAAAATTCATGTTTCCATTGGAAACCTGTCACAACTACAACACTTGAACATGGTAGGGTGTATAAATTTAAATAACCTCCCTCATTCCATTGGCAACCTGTCACAGCTGTAGCACTTGAACATAGAAATGTGTAAAATTTTAAATAACCCCCCTGATTCTATTGGCAACCTGTCACAGCTGCAGGACTTGAACATAGAAGACTATAGAGGTTTAAATAACCTTCCTGATTCCATTGGCAACCTGTCACATATGTAACACTTGAAAATAGAAAGTTGTAGAGGTTTAAATAACCTCCCCAATTCCATTTTCAACCTCTCACAGCTGCAACACTTGAATATAATAGGAAATTTTAAAGGTTTAAATAACCTCCTTGATTTCATTAGCAACCTATCACAGCTGTAACACAACACTTGAACATAGAAGGGTGTGGACATTTAAATAAGCTCCCTGATTAAATAACCTCCTTGATTCCATTAGCAACCTATCACAGCTGTAACACTTGAACATAGAAGGGTGTGGACATTTAAATAATCTCCTTGATTCATTTGGCAACCTGTCACAGCTGCAACACTTGAATATAGAAGGGTGTGTACATTTAAATAAGCTCTCTAATTCCATTGGAAACCTGTCACAACTGTAACACTTGAACATGTTAGGGTGTATAGATTTAAATAGCCTCCCTGATTTATTGGCGAGTGGAAAACAATGAGATTAGGGATAGTTTGGAGGAGCTTCTTAACAACTCAAAAAGGCAGGAAGATGAGGTGGCAGAGGTGCCCCTCAACTGCCACAGGGATGACCTCATACCTACATGGTGTCATAATTTTTTAATTGAAAGAAAATAGTTAAACATAAGAATGAAGAAAAGAGTTGGTGGGGGGGAGGGAGCACAAACTACCCTCATCCCCCTTATTAGTGGGCCCTCCACACTCCATATCAAAATTTATAGTTTTTTTATTTTTAAGGATGTCTCTTGAAAACAACAGGCAGTTCTGGAGACTTCTTAATTGTCCCCAACCTTTCTTCCACACGAGATGAGTCCCAAGTGTTTGGAGATGCACTTCCCACTTCCACTGTTTAAGTGTTAATAAGTTATATACAATTGGGGGTTAAAAATATGCCATCTTCGGTACCTATTTTTTTAGAACCACCCCTACTCTCTCCTATACCCATATCAGTTCTTGATGGTATCCAAGATCTAGTTCTCCTTGGAGAAGTCCCTTAGGAAACTTTAAATGAAAACAGGAAAAAATTAACCTAAACTAACCCAACTTGTTTCTACCCTTGTTCCTCCAACCCTCTTGCACACAGGCCACAAATTTTTTAGCATTTCCCATACTTCTTTGTGGTAAATTAGATTTTATTTTGTTATTCTTGTGGAGATCATTCATTGCTCTTTCACTCTATTCCATTGACAGTTTATCTGTACTCTTCAAGTTTTATCATGCTTTATCACTATGTTGAACTAATTTAATGTGTATTTTACTAATTTTGTTGTGCTCTATTAGTGTTCCAGTTATAGTTTAAGCATATTATATGTATTTTTCAAGTTCAATATTATGATCTAATCCAAATATTTCATACCAAAGTCTTTCAAATGAGAATTCTGTAGAAAACTTTTACTGATTGGACATGTATAAAGGTGTTTATTCATTCACAAATGCAAATATGAGTTTGAAGAGAAACTGGATCAGAGTTAGCATAATTATAAAGATTTATTAAAATTATTCTTTGCTAAAGTGTCATCTTATTTTATGAATTTAGAATGAGTACAAGCAAGGGATCAATGCCTGGAACTTCGATCTTGAGCACTTAAAAGCTCAAGCTACTCTGGTATGGAATATACAGTCCTCCTGACAACTAAGTGGGAAGTCTGGTGTAGTAATGCATGTTTTCTTTCATTGTATTGATATATATTTAAGTATTGATAAGATACTTTTTGTGTCTTTCTTATTCTATGTCCATACCTTGGTCTAATTTTGTTGCCTTATACATAGATTAAAGATGATGACAAACTTTCTGCCACAAAATGAGGCAGAGCCTCAAATTCCAACAAAGAAAAACAAGGACCAAATTGATAAACCATCATATATTCAATCTGTCGTGTCCCCCATCACACATAAAGATGAGACTGCTGAAAAGGTAGGGGGGCTTGTTTACCATAACTAATAGGTAATAGTTTTGGAATAGAAGGTTACAATCAAATACTTTTACGGAAGAGAATTTTTACCCCTTGACAGTTGATAATTGGGTTATGAATGTGTAAATATTATCATTTTGTTAATTGAAAATGATAATCTAGAGGCCACAAAACATTTTTGTAACACCATCGAGTTTACAAGATGGAGGCCATGTGACACGCTTTCAGCCAGGATCTCTGACATCTACTTTACCACTTCGGTGTCTAAATGGTCTCTAGTATGGAATTTTTGTTTTCAAGCTATCAATTTCTTTTCATTTTATTTTGAGGATAATACAAGCAAAATGGTTCCATTTTTTTAATAAATAATAAGTTATGTGGAAGCCAAATAGAGTAATAATCTGTATCAATAGCGGGATCTTTGAGTTTCCTTTGGACAAATAATATCTACATATGGTTTGTTTGTTGATATTATAACTACTTTATAATTTTGATTTATAATCATTTTTAATTAGATTTGTAGCCATTATTTAAAGAATACATTTTGGATTAGAGGATGTAACTGAAATTGGTTTTAAAATTAGAGATCTTAATGGTTCTAAGCTTCAATAGCGTAATGACTAGTTTACAAAGTATAACTGAAGTTATAAGGTTTTTTCAATGTAAATTTTGTAGAGGGAAATTTGATATCATTGATGATGATCAATGTGATAGCCCAACATGGAAGGAATGCCAATATACCAAGTCTGAATTTGGTAGAACACAGGATATGCAAATCCAGAAAGGTAATGTAGAGAAGTTTAAGAATGATGATAGAAAGTAGAAGCTTCGTGAGCATGTAATTGTGGATGCGTCGCAATCACTGGACACTTGGCTGTATCTAGGATGACCTGGGACATCCAAGATGCCCCTCAACTGCCACAGGGATGACCTCATATCTCCATGGTGTCATAATTTTTTAATTGAAAGAAAACAGTTAAACATAAGAATGAAGAAAAGAGTAGTTGAGGGGGAGGGGGCACAAACTAGCCTCATTCCCCTTATTAGTGGGCCCTCCACACTCCTTATCAAACTCTAAATTTTCCCTAGAACTAACTCATAGTTCTATTTGCATCCACTATTGGTTGATGTCTCCTTGGACAAATTACAATTTTATATAGGAATTGGTTTAGAGGTAGAGGCCAATTTTTATAGTGACAACCTAGATAAAGCTCAACTATAGGAGGTCTAGTTGCATATTTGTATATCTATAATCTTACTGGCATGCCTCTTGTTGGAAATTTTGTAGCCTTTGGGCCTTTTGTCATTATATACTTCAAATTTTCAATGAAAGCAATGACTTTTTTTTTGCTGCTTTTTTTGAATCAATGAATATTGAGCATTGCATCTTCAATTTGATGCATTGTGTTTATGTTTAAACTTGAATCTTGATGTCATGTACAACTAGGCTTCTAAAATTTTACATATACCTACATTCACACACACACACACACATAATTTTTTTGTTATATTGCATAGCATTTCCGGGAAGGGGATGACAAGACATGCTTCAAGGATAGCAGTCAAAGATGTCAGTTTTTGGGGATGCCACAGACACCAATATACCAATTTTTGGGGATAGCCTAAAAGTGGTGTAGGGATGGGGACTATCAGAAACAAACTCATACTAGTGCATGAAATGTTGGAATGTTTATTTGCTATAATCATGATTTGAAGCAAGATAGTTTGCACGCCTTGTGACCAATAACAGCTGTAATAGTCATCATTGGCAACCTGTCATAGATTTATTGGGAAAGCTCAAGCCATGTGACCAATGGTAGCTGTAATAGTCATCATCAGTTTATGGATACATTGGCCATTTGTATTAAATAATACATTACTTTACATCTTTGGTCTATTGCCAGATTATTGCTTAGTTTTGCCATTTTTGGTACAGTGTTATATTTTGATGAGAATGGTGTGCTATAGTTTAAATTTTATTTTTTACTTAGTCCATCAAAAATTTTCACAATTATATTATTGATTCTTTTCACATCACAATATCTATACATTTCTATGGGTGTTTATAGCAAAGGAAATGTGTTCCTCTTGGGATTCTAAGTTATAATGAGTTCTTTTTCTGTATACCATTTCACAGCAAGCAAAAGGTTTCTAGCTGCAGCATGGATTATGAGCATGGCACAGCCTTCAGACATGCCATGTGAACCCTCTGAGGAGGATTTTTGTTTGTGTCTGAGAAATGGACTTATTTTGTGTAGCTTAATCAATAAGGTTCAGCCAAGAGCAGTGCCAAAGGTGGGAGCATGTTGTTGACATTAGCTAGTTAATTTCATTTATCAACATTTCATAATTTTCCAATTGAATTCTTGCTTTTCTACTTTATTACATGTCGATAATCATGATGATAATGTCTACATAATTGGAAAGCATTTGGTTAAAAATATTCCATCACTTTGTCCTAAAGGCCAGCCTTTATATACTTATCAATATTTTCAGAATGTCAGAAATTTTCTTGTATCTGCTGAGGAGTTAAAGTTGCTAACATTTGAAGCTTCTAATTTAGAACAAGTGAGCATGATCATTCCAATATTATTAGATTCTAAATAATTAGTTCTCTATACTTTTGTCTAATACTGTTGTTTCTTCAGGGGAGCTTGCAACCAAGTTTTACAACAAAAATCGTAGGTTGTATTTTGGCTTTGAAATCTTACCATGAATGGACATGAATGGAAGAAATATGGAGGAAATGGTTCTTGGAAGTATACAGGCCTTTTGAAGTACACTATGCTTCTCAGAAATGCAGGATCCCCTCAATTTACCTCTTCTTGTATGGTTACAAAGTCCTTTGAAGACATGTCAAATCCAATAGATGGTAGCAAGTAGAAGAATTGCAGGCAGTTGGATCTTTTAGGATGTGAAAAGCCTAAATTTACAGATGTAGTGAAGGTTAAAGAACACGTTCCTAAGACAAGGCAGATTCAACAAGATGATGTTGAACATAGACTCACTGGAATCTCACACTGTAGAGGTCATATTCATGACCTATTTGTAATGAAGGGACTAAACTCCATTATCTCATGTTTTTCATTGTTATTTCATGTTTTGCAATGCTTGAATTGAAATATAACTTCATTCCTAAGTACATGATGGGTTATTGCATGTTTATGGTTGGCAGATCTAATTGGAGCTTGGCTAAGGAGTTTTGTTATAGGCATTGAGAATTCAAAGGAAAACATTAACCATAATCTTTCTAAACCACTACAAGCTACAACACTGGTATGTAACTTTGTTGTCATCCATATTTTTTGAAATTGTCATTGGAGATTACCATTAGTGCTAATTTATTTCAAAACAGTAAAATAAATAAAAGCATTTATATAGTATATATAGGTTATTTTGTAATGTATTCCCTTGCTAGATATGCCTAGATGGCCTGAACATGTGTTGTTTGCATTTGTAACAAGATTCTGGTAAAAAAAAATTTACATTTAATTTCATCAACGTTCTAGATCACACTCCATGACCCATCATTAGTATAATTTTCTTTAATCTTGATGATGGATCACTGACTATGATATGGATTGTTAAAGATATTAAATGTTATTTTTACCAGAAGCTTGTTTAGTATATCATAGACTCTGCAAATTTCATGTTTATTATGTTTGCATGTGTTAATTTTTAGTTGGTTGTATGGTGTTTTCCTAGAGTTGGGGAATGCATTTAACAACTATGGGATAAAGTTGTAACAGGTCTAGCATAGTTTTAATTTCTATCCATTAGCCTTTTGTACAAAGGAGATAGGAATGGCAATTACTTTGTGCAGGTAAAAATAAAGAATTATTATTATAAAATTCACAATGATATAGAAATTCCCAAAATTTATATAAGAAAATCTCAATACCATAGTAATGGTAAATCTACAGAGTAGGCTACCATCTATTCCGTAGAATATTTTGTTAAACGTATTTCCCACTGCTACATTTTGGCTTCTAGGGTCTATTTTGTATGAGTTACGTATAATGTTGTACTTTGTAGTTAAGGTTGTTTTACTTGAATCCTAGTTGAATCATTTGTTTCTTAACATCCAATTCGCTTTCTACATAGCCCAATAATGGCAGCAATAAAAATACTTAGAAAATGTATTTCAGACTTGTACATGTGGATAATGAGACAATGTAATGAGCAGATATGAAGTGTTTGAACTCAGAAAATGATACAGTGACCAAGTAAACATAATATATGTTTCCAAACTCTGCTACAACAACACTAACCTACATTTGCATTCATTTTTTGTTCATTTATTACATAGACAACAAGAATCCCAACCTGGTTTAGATGTTGGAGTTGAGATAGTGTTGTCAATGACCTAGTAATAGATTTTACCCTTGAATAAGGGCAGCGACCAACCTTCTAAACCTTCCTGAAGCCACATGCTTGGCTGGTGATGGTCATCAACTCTGCTTTGTCTTTGCCACTAAAGCAAGTCCACAGAATGAAATTTCTCTATCTTAAAATGTAAAAGCATGTTTACAAATAGTTTGTAAGTTTGCATTTCCAATACCTTGTATACCTGTCAAACGTGGTTTTCTAAATGTTGAAATAGTTTCATTCCCAGTTAAAAAATTCCCATAAGAGCAACAAAACAAAGGTCTTTATATTGATGTTTAATAAAAAAATATGAAAGTATTGCTTTGGAATTGCCTGAAATGCTTTTCTTTCTTGCAAAGCAGTAGATTTTGAGGTAGGAATGGAATTTTAATAGAGTGTTTGTTGTTTCCTCTCTTTAATGTGATAATTTTGTATCTTTCCAATGGTCATGTATCTGGATTGCCTTTGTCAGGTTTTTGAGAGTGGGAATCCCAATGCAAAAGAAATAGTCCTTTCAAACATGGCAACAACTTTTGACCGGATTTTGTTATAGTTTGAGGTTTGCTGCTTCAAATCCTCTCTATGTAATTTTTTATGCTTTAGTTCCTAAATGATGTAAAGAAAAAACAATTAACACATTACACTATATTTACTCATTTGAACAAATGCATAATTTCTTCTATTTCTTCCTTTATTTCAGGATCCTTTCACATTTTCTAATTATCATAGAGCAATACATGAGCCTTTTGATTACTACATGTTTGGAAAAAATTACATTCATCCATTGATGGATTTCAGGTATTGTTGTTGTGATTCCCAAGAAGGTTTTAGTTCTTGTTTTTTAATCTGATAGGATTGGTTGTATCTCATAGGAGGGTTTCTGATTGTAGATTTAAGCAGTATTTGATCACCCCTAATAATATAGAGGTAGATTATTTTTCCTCATGCTTTTTCCATTGAATTTTTTTTCTATTAACTATGTAGTTTTGACAAATGAACAATAAGGTTATTTTGATTTCTGAGACTAAAAATGACATCCTTGAGTAAATTTTTGAATGTAAAGGAGGTTGTCTATATGTTAGGCTTGCTAGGGGAATTGGATTGCTCAACAAGAAAAGATTTCTAAATTAATTTAGCTCTAACTCTATGGGAAAGATGATAGTTTGATGGACATACACAATTCTACCTGTATGGGAGTGATGAGAGCTAGATGGAACATCTAAAGAGGTTCCAGATATGCTAGAGGAAAGCCATGAGGAAACTAAATTGATAATGTTTGAATTTTTTTTTCTTTCTTAGATGTTGAGTCTAATTAATAAGTTTAATGTTGTGTTGCAACTTGTAGTTGAGTATGTTAATATGATAAAGGCTAGGATTGTCGATCCTCTAAAAGTTATCAGAATTGCATTAGTTGATGCGGAAAGGTAAAACTATTTATCTTTATTATAATTAGTGGAACTTGCAACTACAATATCTGATAAAAATCTACTTCCAAATATGTTTTTGACGTGCAAATTTTGAAACCTTATTTTTAGGTTGCAACTCCAAATTGGAGAAGTAAAAGGTGAATACCATCCATGAAGAGTTTGGAGGAGTCAAAACCAATAGCGGCGGGAAAGTTGTGGATTTGCAAGGGGATTAAATGGGTCGAGCCCCTATAGGAGGTCATTGCCCTTCCAAAATGACTACAGTTAAGGAAGGGGAAAACAATATAAGTATATGAAAATAGGAGTATTATGTTTATATAGTGTCAGTAAGTTATACAATGTCACTGAGACATTGAATGTAACTAACGAAATTTTGATTTGCCAATCAGGCTTAATAAAGTAAATTTTTAGAGTGGTTTTTTCTCCACTCATAAATACTGTGTTGTTTGTGTTTGTGTTTGATCAATCATATTTGTTTAAGAATTTTAGTCTACATTTCATGGTGCTTCTTCAACATTTGAATATCTATGATACTTGAATTTTATATGCATTAATTTGTGAGGATTAATTAAGTTATATTTGATTTGTAATGACTAAATATATGACTAAAGTAATGACTTACATGACTAAATTAATGACTAAAGTAATGACTAAATATATGACTAAATAAATGACTACCATGACTAAATAAATGACCAGTTAACAACAATCAATGACTAAATTAATCACTAAATAAATGACTAAATTAACGACTAAATCAATGACCAAATCAATGACTAAATAAATGACTAAATAAATGACCAAATCAATGACCAAATCAATGACCAAATCAATGACTAGATAAATGACTAAAATAGTTTAGTCATAAATTTGGTCGCGTTATAAATGACTGGCAATAAACTACTAATGGTCACGTGACCAAAATTAGTCACATATATGCAATTTTTAGTAGTTTATTTAGTCATATATTATTGTTTTTGTACTAGTGTTATTTATTAGAAAGAGCACTTTGGATAAACGAAATGACATGCCGCCATCCACTAACATGTCCTAGGATGTATCCTTCCTACAATGGGCATTATATTTTGGCAGTAGTTTCGGTTCCTATCCTTGAAAACGCATTCCCTTTTGGTTAGCGGTTTTGAAGAACATCAGCTTGTTTGTTTACTTTGTCTTTATCTTTTGACTTATCTTATTGTGCTCATTCCAATGATCGATGATATCCCAAAATTGGGGGATTTAGAGAAATAGGAATGGGGGAACGATCATTATCTTTTGTCTACTATGCTTGTTGGAAGTTCTTGTAATATAACCTCGGTGAATACTTGCTTTGTTAAGTATGTATGGAAGAGGTCTAGGGAAACTTGTTGACTATTGCATGGATAGGTTTACCTTTCCGTGTTTTGGTCTGAGATTTTTGAAACTTCTAAAGTTCATCCTAGCAAGGTTTCTGTATGTCATGTGTGAACAAGAATACTCCTATCTGCTTGTCAAGTCAAAGTCCATCACACTAGGTACAATGCCATCTTGGTTTTCTATACCTTGATGCATTGTACCACGTGTGTTATCAAACATAAGAAAATTTGTCCCTTTGAAAATCCTAATTCCTAGGCAAGTAATCATCATCATCATCATCATCATTTGCATTTGCATCATCTTGTGTCTTGTTGAAATGACTTCTTCTTTCCTTGCTAACCACACTAACAAGGTACTATGACAGTTGATCATCATCACCATCACCGTCATCGATCCCGCATCCACAAATCATTAGCATATTTCATAAACATATCATAGAGGAAATATATGCATCGCATAAACATGTTATCAAAAGCATTCATTGCATCCATTCCTTGCATCATATTATCACATAAATCATCACATAGTATCTACAGAAGCATTTCATAATTAGTTTTGCATAATCATAAATAATAAGTATATAGGCATTTAATTCATTGGCATTCATACTTGCATAACATCATGACATCATTTCACCACATTACATTCATATTACATTACACATCATCATATCAATTTGCATTAACATAACATCACATCCTATTAAATGCATAATATACATTACATCATCATTTAATATGTTTAAGATAATAATATTTGCTATTCTAAGCATCTCATAGAACCATCTCATTTGCATGAACACCATTTCATTTGCATCATATCACGACCATCGCATTCACATGTCATTATCCATATCATCTCATAAATAACATCATAAATCATTCATTCTATAAATCATTGATTGCATAAACGTACAAAAATTCACTACAAACAAAGCATATATGCATCCATAAACAAAAATCACATATCATTTCGTAGGCACACCATAGATCATATCATTTTACATATTACAATCCATATCACATATTAGATTATACCATTTGCAACAACATAAATAGATCATCATTGCACATCACATAAATACATCTGCATATCATAAAGTGGCATAATATACATATGTTAGTCATAACCATAATGCATACATCATTAGAAATAAATGCATCCATAACATATAGAAGTAGAACCATACATGCATAAATAAAAAGAACACATCCCATCACATCAAAATCATCATCAGCTCATATATTTATATATATCATCAATAACGCAACTGTCATAGTACAAAATAAATTGGATCACTGTACACATATGTCAATCAGTACAAAAGGCCCATTGGGCTATCAAAAATGAGCCCATAAAGCACAAAAAGTATCATAACATCTCAATCAAGCTCTATCCCTGTGAATGCTTCCCTCGCCTCTGTCACCGTGACCCTTTGCTGGTCTGTGGCTGGCCCGCTCTGAATACTCTGGGACTCGCTCTACTCTAGGGAAGACCTCATGATAAAATTGCCAATAATACTCCGCCTCTCGGATGAAATCCCTATAGGATCGAACTGACACTGTACCTTGGGAGGAGGAGGCTATCATGCTCTCTATCTGTTGTCTCCAGCCTAGCTTAGTGGCTACCTATAGCTCTATAGCCTATCTCTATTGTATGGCCTAATCCCTCTCAGCCCTGAGCTGCTCTCTCTCGGCCCTCACCTGATCTCTCTAAGCTTTCATGGCCTAGATCTGGGCCTGCAACTGCACAATCAACACATCTCGAGCATTTTCCTGTCCCGCTAGCCACACCTGTGGCTGCACCCGAGACTGATCTTCGTCTCATGGTGGCTCCTGCTGCTAGTCCTACATATGCACATCTCCATGCCCTAGCTGGACTGGAGGCACAACTAGTTGATCTTGTCAAATCTCAGCTCTCCAGCCTCATCCTCTCCCTCTGCCTCTAACTCTCCATAGATCTAGGTCTATACCTAGAATAGTCAACTGAAGTGGAGGTCGGAACTAATACTTGTAAGCCTGGGTGGTACCTGGATCTGTTAAACCCTGATCGTAAGCCCACGGTTAGACCGCCAAGTTCCTAAAGCTGTCCACAGCCTCTGAGGAAGGAATGTACTTTCCCCATGACACCTATGTCATGCTACGAGCAAAGACGGCTACGTAGTCATCATCAGGCCGATCCTGCGACTCTCTGAACTGATGCTGCATGCGCCCAGGTAGATACCTCTCAATCATAGTATGCTCTCACCCCTACATATACCAGTCTTGGCAGCAATAGAATAGCTAATGAACATCGTTGGCCCATCCAGGCCAACCAAGGTACAGTCGGCAGATGAAAACTAGCATCTCGTCCAAGACCCACCTCAGTAGGGGATCCCGTGCTCACTGGTGTGTGTGAAGGACACACCGCCTCTATATCGTGCCACGAGGGGATCATCTATCCCCATCAAAACTGGAACGACACATGGACATAGCACATAAATGTGCTCCCACGCCCAGACATGAAGTAAAGTCACCCCTGCCCCCAACACTCTGTCTTCCATGTAGACATACTCATGGAGGTCTTTGTATAGTGAAGCTAGAAGAACAGGCCCCCATGTAAAATGAACCAGCCTATCTCATACCATCTACTCCCAAGAATATCCCCAGTCGGGACTGAAGTATCGCCCTCGTTTATCTGGGGCAACAAGACCCGAAATGATGGCCGCAATCACCCAGCGGTAGGGAGGGGCCAGGATCCTATGTCGCTCAAGCTCTATCTATCCCTCATAGAAAATAATGTCCCATGTGGTGAGGACTCTGCAGCAGGTCTCGTGCCCCTCGTCCATATCAAAAATTTCCCGTCGACCATGAATAGGAAATCGCAAAATACGCCAATGGGGAATGAAATGAAGATGTCTCATTGTGCCACCTCTCGGCCAACACTGACAACATCCCTAGGTGAGTGTGCACGGGCGCCGCGTACACGATGTGCCACAACCTCGCAATCTGGAGTTGATTGTGGTCCTTCTCGCTCAGGTCTCGTAAGAAGCCAGCCAAATCCGGTGACCTGTGCTCTAGAGAGTAAATCTCCCTCACTGCGTCCTGCATTAAGGAAGGTCAACATGTTAAAAAAATTTGAAAAATTTCTAATCGAGCCCTCCAAAAAAAATTCCCTAGTGGTGTAGCTTGTGATGGCATCATAGTTTGATTTTTAATCAAACTTTGACACTATGCCCTAAAAAGAGAAAAATGGCACTACTGCGATGCACTTTCGCTTCTAGCGTCACAGTTTAGGAAAATTTGGCACCGTTGCATCACACTTTGTCAAAATGCCCCGCTAGCATCGAGCTTAGCATTGCAGTTTGATTTTTGAGCGGCACTATATAGCGCCACTATAGACGGACCGACCTTTAAAAGCATTAAATGAAGCAATCAATGAAAAACGAAGCTCAAGTAAGGATCACTCACCGATGCCCCGATGCCAGGTGGTTGCTGGTACATCCAAACTCGATCAGAAATGTGTAGGGAAGTTGTCATTGTGCCATATCTCTAAAGAGTCAGAGCTCAAATCTTAAGGTTGCTGGCGTAGGTGTGTGAAAATGACTTGAAAGTGACCCCTCGGGCCCCTTTTAAGCCTAAAAATTAGGGTTTTTTCACCTTGATTGGCTGTCCTATTAGGGTTTTGGACCCTTGAACTTGTTTTTGTCTAGTTGAGGCCTATTTTACATCATTTTATTGCATTTAGACACGTTTTTAGCCTCTTGGAGCCTTTTTGGACCTTTCGGGTACTTTGTCCTCTTTTTTCGCGAGATCATCCAAAAATTAAAAAATTTTGTCCAATCTCTTGAGGGGGGCATTATAACGGCATGCTTTCGCTCGCCAGGTAGCAGTGGGGCAATATTTTTTAAATATAAAAAAATTTTAGCTTTGATTGAGATTGTTTATTCTTTGAACCAACGCAACAAGTGCATTACTTCAAAGAGGGGAAAAATGTAGACACGTAAAATTTACCAATTGAAATTGTGCATCGGATCCCGACTACTAACATTGTTTCATCCTAAATCATCCCTCGGTCTAACCATTTAATCAAATCCCTTCATTTGATTAAATTCATCAATATTCCTCTCTTGATTGAATAAATCATTTTATCTAATTAAGTCAATCTCTTTTGTTAATTAAATCAACCCACCTGATCTAATTATCCCTATTTAATTAAATAATTAATTTTATTTGTTTAAATCTCTAAATTCTATCCATTAAATTAAATAAATTAAAACATTATTTTGATTTAATCTAACACCATCTCTTTTAATTAAATAAATCAAAATATTTATTTGATTAATCTGTCATCATATTCCTCTTTTATTTGATTTAAATAAATCCATAAATTTGAGTCAAATAGGTCACATCATCTAAATTAACCCTTAATTAATTTAATCTCATCTCATGTCCCATCCTCTAGATTTGCAAGTTGCACATGAAAATAGATTTAATTCATTTATTAAATCCCTATTTTTTCTCACAAGGCATCTTTTGGAATATTCTCTCAATTTGAATTCAAAAATTCTAAGTCAACATGTACATCTAGCAAGGCAATAACTTCATCTTACCTGTCCTTTGCCTTGAGCCAAGTGGCTTTTATTGCAATTTCCCTTCCCTCTTGCAAGTCATTTCAACAAATTTGAATTTCAAAAATATGCATTTATTGGCACATTCCCCAAATCTTGCACATCCTTCATCCATTCATAAATTGACAAGTGGCATCATGCCATTGGATGAATGTTAGTCCCACATTGCTCAAATTTGGACATTCATCCATCTTGACATTCTATAAATAAAGATCCCATATCCTCATTCCATCATCCACAAATTATGCAAAGTTATTATGCTAAAATATTTAGCCATTTCCATCCATCAATCTTGAGTTCTTAGCTAGGTTTTTTGCAGATTTTGGCTTGGAGCACTCACCATTCTTCATCAAAGTGGATCAATCTTCATCAACATATCAAATTTGCATCATAGGAGTTGGGAAAGGGCCAATTTTCACATCAAATTGGCACCAATTCCCCCATGGGATCATGTGTTTGCTTTTCTAATTAGGATTTAATCTTTGTTTTGTCATTTTCATTGTGTTATTCACTATTTTCTTCCTAATTTGAGTTTGTAAATAGATTTCTTGGGGAATCCTTGTTTTGGATTGCAATCTCTTGTTTAACGTGTTTATTCATGTTGTTTTGAAGGTACTAGGACTGGGGTTTGCACACTTACAATTGGATACATGAGTCCTCCTTTTGATTTTTTCAAAAAGATATCCCTTTGATATTCACTTGTTAGGACTTAGTAATGAATATCTAAAGAGAAAATGAGATAGTGGCAAAAACCATTTATATTATTTATCTCACTGCAATCCATTTTATGGCTATAGTCATGTTGTCACCCAATGTAGATTTATTTTTTCAAATTCATAGATAACATGAAGACAAATCTATAGCCTTTAATGGTACTACTCTTATTCATGATTGTGCTTTATTCCCGTGAAGCACCATGATTTATGATGGTTTTTATGTTGAATATCTTCATTAAAACACCCCTGTGCAAGTATATTCCTTCACTATTATAGCCTATTGCTGGAATGGATGATCAATGGTATTAAAAAAGGTAAAAATACAGCTGTGCTTTGCTTCCTTCACTACTTGTTGCTGATTGTTGATTGTTGTTCATATGCACTTGTACCATTGTAATGTTTGATGTCCTACATGAACCTACATGGTTGTCTTGTAGCATAACCTCATATTTTTTGTTCATCTACACTTGTACTATGGCCTTGGCTTCCAAAATGAGACCTCTCCTAAATCATAACTGTGTAATTGTCATTTGTAACTTTTTGTTTCTTGTATGCAATCATTATCCATGTTGGATCAATCATGATGACTAAAAACCCTACATGAAAGGTTATGGGGGTATCTTGATCACATGATATGAGGGTTCCATTGCTGTCATAAACCTCTTGTAATGACATGTTTTCAATAGCCATATTATCTGTGTCAACTAGAGTTGATGTTTCTTGAATGTCTTTTCCTTTTATGCCTTTCCTTAAAACATCATGTATTGAATGTTATCTGGCAACTTGTTCGCCTAATGTTTGATTGTGAAAGCCTTGAATAGAGCCTTGTGCAACTTTAGATTTTGTTTTTATTTGTTGTCCTTCCTTGAGACCATTTGTAGCATTACATTGTTGGTTGTCCTTATCAATGACAATGACCTTTACCTATTGCATTCACTTTCACTAGTACACCCATGAATGAATAATATCAATCCCCTTTGCCTCTTGTAGCTCTTGCAAAGGTGTTTTCCTTGTACTTATATCATTACCTTGATTCAACCATTGCTCTTCTTTTGTTATGTGTAGTAAATACACATAGTCTCCTCATTTTATCTTTATTGGATAGGCACCTGTCACATATGTGGGTGACCTAACAATTCACCTTCCTATGTGATGTGTGACTATCTAATAGGGTTATAGTGAGAGGGGCTTGACAACAACTTGAAATGCTTCCTCATTGTTTAAAAGATGCATAATTGTACTTGATGCATCTATAATTGTACTTCCTTTATAAACAGATCATGGATCTTCTTAAAAATATTGAAGGACATATCAACATAGTATGTTGCATCTTTTGAATATGTCCTTTCTTGTCCTATCTTATGTTCCTTTCTTGTCCTGTCTTATGTTACTAGTCTTTTATGGTATTGGGAAAATCCTAAGGTTAAGGTTTTTTCTTTGACTGAATCCCTATCCTCCATCCACCACCTTCCACCATTCCATTCCCTTCCTCCACCCTCTCTCCTCCCTACCCCCTCTCCCTCTCTTTATCCTCCTCTCCACTCCCTGTGTCTCCCCCCTCTATCCTTCAAACCTAAACCTAAACCCTTAACCGTAAACCAAACCATTAACCACTTAAACTCCATTCCTTCACCCCTCTACCATATCTCTCTCCCCACTCCCTCCCTCTTTTCCCTCTCTCTCGTCTCACCTCCCTACCCCTTCCACCTCTCTCTCTCTCCTCCTCTTATCTCCCTCCCCCTCTACCCTTAACCCTCTACTCTTGTGTCTCCTCCCACTCCTCCTCTCTCTCTCTCTCACTAAATCCCTCTATCTGTCTCCCCTCTACCCATAACCCTAAACCCTTAACCCTAAACCCTCTACCCTCTACCATTAAACCTGTCTCCCTCTATCTCTCTCCCACTCCCTCCCTCTTTCTCTATAAAGTCTCTCCCTCCTAGCACCACTCCCTCTCTTAGGTCACTCTCTCTCTCTCACTCAGGCACTCTATCTCAAGTCTAGAATTTTGAGGAATTTTCTCTCTGCCACTTGACCTGGGTCTCCATTTTGAAACCCTTGTCCCCATGAATTAGTAGGGTTTTATTCCCTAGAGCACACAAATGTTATAATTTGAGGTTGACCTACTTGGTCAGTCATCGACCCCTTAAGTCACCTCTTGAGCCATTTAGCATGTCAGTTCACTGGCCCCATTAGCCCAAAGAACTGGTCATCGTTTTCCCACCACATTATGTCTTCTCCTAAAGTTGGGTTTTAAGTTTAATCTAGTGATGTAAGCCTAAGCCATTAACCCCAGTGGTCATTTCATAAATGGCGTAGCCAAAGCCTTTCATTAAATACTAATCGTGCAATGTGTAGGTTTTTCAGATTCAAAGATATGGGAGAAGATCTCGATCATACCCTACCAGCAAGTAGACCTAAGGTGTCAGCCTATTATTTGGCATGAGGTCAGCAAAAGGTAGATGTGTGTCCTGTATGGAATATGGGGCCCAATATCCACTATTGAGCTCATAACCTGAGGTTTTAGATCAATAACCAAGATCAAAAGCTAATGTCAATCTCTCTTGTTCCCTACTAGCTTGTAGGAGGAAGATGAAGGCTGGTTAAAAGTCGTGAGGTCAACGAGATTGCAATGCGTAGCTCTAGCCATTGAGTTTGCAAAGTGCATAGGACCTGCCGACATGGTAGTTGGTTTATGAGGTGGATTAATGTTATTGGTCATGAGGAAGGTCAAAAATGCTTCGTTGGATGTCAAACCGAGTTAGCCCAAGATAAACCGTTTGATCTGCCAACTCTTTAGGAGATCAACGGGCAGTATTCAAAGTTGGAAAATGGCACACGGTGGTCATTTTATCGTACAACTAATGAAGCATTAATGAATTATTCCTTTCTTGTGTAGTCACATCGATCTCAATCTATGTGAAGATGTTGTTGTTGGAAATCATGAAGGGTGATCTGTTGATTCTCATGCAGCTCAAGTTAAACGGTGATAGTACATACGCCACCAAATTGCCATGTTTGCACATGCATTTTTACTAAGCATTGATGAAGGTTGCCATTACCTCGCACAATAAATACAAGAGGAATTAACTACTAATTGTGTCATTCTTGTAGCAGTTAGAGCACTTTCTGGGCTGAGTCTAATCAAGTTTGAGTGCTTGTTTGACAAGAGAAAATGAGTAATTCAGTAAGGAGGTTTGTTCGTTTGAGCTCACAAAAGCTCAGTCCTGCTATTCAAGAAGGTTGTTTGGTTGACAAGCCTAAGCTTGTGCCCACTAGATGCAATAGAAGGTTGCAATTCCAGGACATTGCTGCTCAACTGGTAGATGACAAAGGCAAGCAGTCGGTGTGCTCTATTACTAGTGTCGATAGGAAAATAGGGTATGGGCATGGCTCCTTTGGATGCCAAAACTCACCCATTGACCTTATGAGCAACACTTTTGATGGTGTAACCAAGAATGACTCTGACTACTATCGATATTTAGCTCACTTCAATTATGGTCTGCCCTCTGATGATGAAGTGATATCTGTGGTTCCATTGGTGGTTAAAACCCCAAGCAGATGGACTAGAACTGTATTTGGCAAGGACAAGAAAGAAGAGGAGGTTGAGGTTTCCTCTCCTCCTCTAGCAACAACTAGAAGTAGGCATGTATACCAGGGTCTGAGTGTTGGTAAGGGTAGGGTGGCAAGTAAATAAGAAGTTGTTGCATGGGATGTAAAATTTTGTGTTGATGATGTTGTTGCTATTGGTGGTGTTGGTTTTGCGTGTGTGGCACATTTTGATGTCGATTGTGTGCCTTCATGGCAATTTGGTTGCCTGGTTTTTTTGCATGGATAGCAACAAAGGGGATTTTGATGACAATTTGTGTTCCCTTTTCTAATGGTAGTTACAACTTCAGCTTTCCCTAGTTGCACTATGTTTTACAGATTCAACATGTGGGAAGTTTTGAAATGAAAGTCAAATGCAATGGATATTTTGTTCAAATGAAAATTTGTGGTGAAATTACATTTGAGCCTCAAGCTTGTTGCTCCCTTGTCATATAAAAGGGAATTCAAGGCTCATTTGTAGGGAGAGAACTGTTGAAAGCTCTAGCTAGGTTTTGAGTTAAATATATGGGTAGAAAGATAGGAATAGAATAGATAGCATGTTTTGAGTTTTGGATGAATATATGCAAATTATATTAAATTGTATGCAAATATGACTACTAAGCATGAAAAAATGAATAATTCTAATATATTTTCTCTCCTTATGTGGATTTGAGCGAATTTTGAATGAAATGTTAATGATGTTGTCATTCTTCTTTTGAGAATTTGTTCAATTGTGTGTCTATGTTTTTGCTTTCATTCAAGAAAATCAATTAAATGCTTAAATGCAATCATAATTTTACAATTATTTACAAAGGATTTGATAATTAGTAATATATTAGAGAATTGAGCTCCATAATGCAAGGTAGTATATGAGTAGTCCATTCTATTAAATTCTTGGGTCATTTTTGCTAACTGTAAATGGGTAACTAAATATTTAACTAAGGAAGAATAAAAGAATAATATGTAAATGGGTCACTCACTCACTCCCTCCCTC
>VDFB02270651.1:546982470-547003781 GCA_007258455.2 Sequoia sempervirens
GAGAGAGAGACCTAAGAGAGGGAGTGGTGCTAGGAGGGAGAGAATTGAGAGAGAGAGAGAGAGATAAAGGAAGGGATTGTTAAGGGTAGAGGGTAGAGGGTTTAAGGGTTTAGGGTTTAGGGTTAAGGAGATAGAGATAGAGGGAGTGATTGAGTGAGAGAGAGACCTAAGAGAGGGAAAGGGGGTAGGATGGAGATACATGAGAGAGAGAGAGAGAGGGAGGGAGTGGAAGAGAGTTATAGGGAGGGGGGTTAAGGGTAGAGGGTAGAAGGTTTAAGGGTTTAAGGTTTAATGGTTAAGGGTCTAGGGTTTAGGGTTTCGGGGCTTAAGGGTAGAGGGCAGAGAGATAGAGGGAGTGGGAGGAGGAGTGAGAGACCTAAGAGAGGGAGAGGGGTAGGAGGAGAGAGACGGAGATAGAGTGACTGAGCTAGGAGAGAGAGAGAGACCATGAGAGGGAGTGGTGCTTGGAGTGGGAGAGGAGACCTGACAGAGAGAGAGGGAAGGAGTGGGAGAGACAGAGGGAGAGCATTGTGGTTATGCGTATAGGGTAGAGGGTTTTAGCGGGTTTAGGCTAAGGTTAAGGTTTAATGGTTTAGGGTTATGGGTAGAGGGGAGAGAGATAGAGATCTAAAGATAGAGAGAGGGAGGAGTGGGAGAGAGATAGAGAGGAGGCCATGGGTAGAGGGTAGAAGGTAGAGGGTTAAGGGGTGAGGGAGGGAGATAAGAGTGAGTGAGTGAGTGAGTGAGTGAGTGAGAGAGAGAGACCTGAGAGAGGGAGAGGGGGTAGGAGGGTGAGACTTGAGAGAGAGAGGGAAAGAGGGATGGAGTGGGAGAGAGATAAGGGTAAGAGGGTTAAACGTAGAGGGTAGAGGGTTTAAGGGTTAAGGGTTTAGGGTTTAGGGTTTAGGGTAGAGGGGAGAGAGGTAGAGGGAGTGAGAGAGAGAGAGAGAGAGAGAGAGAGGGAGAGGGGGTAGGAGGGAGAGACTAGAGAGAGAGAGGGTAGAGGGTTTAAGGGTTTTGGGTTTAAGGGTTAAGGGTTAATGGTTTAGGGTTTAGGGTTATGGGTAGTGATGGAACTTCAAAGTTTCTTTCTTTGTGTTCTATTTTATCTTGCCTTGTATCTCTGGTCATCTATGGTGTTTGGGAAAATCCTACGGTTGGGGTTTTACCTTCGTCTTCATGTAAAATCCTAGTGTTCACCTTACACCTTGGATAGGATCTATTTGGCCGTTACTTTTTGGGAAGGCTTTAAAATGACTTAAGCTCCATCGCTTCATCTAGGCTGGGCCCCCTTTTGTTTTATTGTTTTATTTCCTTTTCCTGACTTTATTTTCCTAAGTCTTTTGTTGGTCCAATGTTCCCTCGTTAAAACAACTTATGTCATTTCTTGTCGTCGACCTAGTGATGTCCCCTTATTACTTTAGGGGAGAGTGGCCAGTAGTTGTGTAGGCTAACTTTCTTAGCATGTAGCAATTGACTGGAATATCGTAGAACCATCATTTTTTTTTTGAAATGTAGACTAGTCTCTTATTTATCTATAACTAAGGTTTGGAGGCGTGTCTCATCATGCAACTCACCAAATTGGCAGATCTTTTGAGAAGTGTCTAAAATTTTACTTTTTAAAGGTTTGACCAAAACTGGTGCAGGAGCACCCAGGGCCTTCAAGGATCACGTCAAGAACCAGGAGAGTGCAAGGGTCAAGAGGACCTTCCAAGCATGTAAAAGCATTAATTATAATGTGTTGAAGCCTATAATGGCATTTGAATTGAATGAGTGTGCTAAAGGTGTTAAAGGTTTCAAGATTCCTGATAAGGAATCCAGTCAAAAATGCAATGTAAGGGGCAAAGTATGTTTTAAGGGATTTGATTAAATGTTCTTAGGCTTTAGATAGGTTAAATAAGCTTGGATATTAAATATCCAATGGTCTTTAGGTGATGCCTATTAATAAATTTCAAGATTGTAAAATTCAGATTTTTGAATTTCACTTTGGGCGGGAAAGTAGTTTTTTGAGTTTTAATCACTTTTATGCAACTTAATCAATACCAAACGGTTGGATCAGTTGGGGAAAGGATATACAAATCCAAAATAATCATTTGTACGGAGGTTGGGCGTTTGGAGCAAGTACTGTACGGACTTTTTTCTGGAAATAGTGAAAAAACACAGTTTTTGGCACTTTTATGGTGTTTTTTTGTTAAATACTTGATCTCTATTGAATCTATGTCCAGTAGGATGCTTTAGGAGTTTGTGTTTACATATTTTAACACCATTGAAGGCTCTGAAAGCAGTGATAATTGTAATCAAGGGAAATCAGATTGTTAGATGGGATTAGATCAAATAACATAAAAATCCAATGATATAACGAAGTACAATGGAAATCAAATGAAAACGAAAAGGAAATATATCACCGAGTGTCTCCATCTTCCATGATTGGTCTTCGTTACACCTTCTTGCTTGCTGGAAATGTTGCCCTCAGATTTGTACTTTGAACAATCTAAAATGCCTAAGCCCTACAACAAGATTCGAAGGATTTGATATGCCTATGACTATTGCCAATGTCTAAAAGTCAATGCCTATGCCTAGAATAAATGCCAATATTAATCAAATGCCTATGACAATGAATAAGTGAGTAAATAAATGCCTATAGTAATTACGTAAAATGTCAAGATATGAAAAATGAGAAGGAAAGGGCATTTTATAGAAAAGGCCATTTCGAACGGACGGACGAGATAAATTAGTGATGAGACCCTAAAACGAACGATCCAGATTAAACCTGAGAATCCCTAATTAGGGTTAGGGCAAAATCCTTAATCGAACGGTTGGAATAAAATCGGATCAACGGTGGAGAATAAATGAGGAAATTAATTAGATAATGAAGATTTTCAAAAAATCAAGAAGATAAGATTGCCTGATTTGCAAGATTCGAAAAATCAAAGAGATAAGATCGCCTGATTTGCAAGATTCGAAAAATCAAAGAGATAAGATTCAGACTGAAGATAAGATTTGGAAAATCAAGAATCTGCCCGATTACTTGATTTTTGGAAGATTAATTACTAATTTGAATTAAAATAATTCAAATTATGGATTTCGAGAGATAATAAATAATCTTTTTCAATTATTTATCAAAAAGGACTGACAGTTAGGATTGACATGATATTTTAAATAATTTAATTTATTTAAAATGAGAAGAATATGAAATTAGCAATTAAATAATTAAATTAAATTATTTAATTCAGCAGATAAGATTAATTAATTAAATAAATTAATCAATTTATTTAATTGGACAGTTAGTGATGTATTAAATAAATAAATAAAATTTATTTATTTAATAGTGAAGGATAATTAAACGCAGAAAGGGAAATTAAATAAATTAATAAGTCTATTTAATTAAAGAAAGACTTAGACAATTAGTGACGTATTTAATAAATAAATTAAAATTTATTTATTTAATAATCATAAAGAATCAAAGGACATGAATTAATTAAATAATTATGAATTATTTAATCAATAGTCGAATGTGGACCAAGGACATAATTAAATGTCTTACTTATGCTAGGACGAAAGTGGTAAAAATGAAGCTTGCAGGCCTAGGTCATTTTTAGGTGTCTACAATAATTACTTTCTTTGCATTTTATATTGACTGTCCAAAAAAAGAACACGGATTTTTCACTAATTCTGAGGTTTTTCATGGATGATTGATCCATTTCAAGGTAGAATGCTGCTGTGACCTATGAAATGGATCATTCCTAACATGTATCATACAGATTTAACCAAATAATGTGCAGGAAGGAAGAATATCAGGGTGTACACCAAGTTGTCAAAGGGAAAAGTGCTTGAAGATGAAGGCTAGGGTGTAGCAGCAGAAGATCTGCCTTAATGAGGGGCATGTTTTCGAGTTTGGATCAACTAAATATGTTTTCCTAATGGTGTAGAGTCAATAAGCAAGTTCTGGAAGTGATTGGAGGGTTAGTTTTCAAGAAGCCCTAGTTTTTGAGGCAAGCTGAGGAGGGGTTTGTGCTGGAGCATGATAGATGTGCCATAGAGGGCTAAAAACTTGGATTCATTTGTTTTGAGTCATTTTAGGAGACTGCTGAAAGTTCCATGGCCAGGGGTTGAGTTTAAAGGGGGGTTGCTTTGTAAAAGTGGGCTAATTAGGTCTAGTTTTTGAGGAGACATCAGATTTTGGAAGGCTTTGTCTGAAGCAAGTGATATCAAGGTTTGGATATGTTGTTTATCATCACAAACCACACTTGAAACAATCATTAGATTTGGGGTTCCTTTGGAAATTTTGAGTGCAAAGTCAAAAAATCACTGCAAGAGGCCTAATTGGGCTAGTAGCCTAGTTAAGGTGAAAAATTGGTTTTGTGTCTAAGTCAGAGGGTTGGGATTTGAAATCATTCAAAACAAGTTTGTTTGGGTCTCTTAAGAGTTTTCCTAGGGTTTGGGTCCATAAGGAGGCAAATAAGTCATGAATGCAAAGTTGAGGCTTTATCTTCAAGTTGGTGTCTAGAGGAAAGGTTGTAGATGAACCATTGAAGTTTGATAATTTGGTGAGTTTCTTGCAAAGATCCCTGACCCTCTGCATTAGAGTGGTATTAGAGCAGTGAGTAGGTCCTTTAGGGATTGGAGAAGTAGCAATGGCACCAAAAAACCAATTGGCAAGAGAGTTGGAAGAGTTGAAGGAGATCTTGGAGAGGGAGAGAAGAGAAAGAAGGGAACAAGAAGCAACAAGAGCAAGAGAAGAAAGACAATGGAGAAGAGAGAGAGACACTATGCAGGCAAGGATCAATAACCTTGAGAGGAGTAGGAGGAGAGAAGACCAAGAAGACCAAGAAAACAATGAAGAGGATGAAGAGCATGTGAGGGTAAATCAGGAACAACAAGCTGATGATACAGAGGACCCTGAGGAAAGGAGGTTAGTGAGGTTATTGAAGGCAGTACAGGGTCATGGAGGGAAGAGTCACATAGACTTACCTATCTATCAAGGGAAGATGGATAGTGAAGAGGTATTGGGATGGCTTGATGCCATGGAAAACTACTTTGAATTTGAGGAGATGGATGAAGAGAGGAAAGTCAAGTTTGCTAAAACCAAGTTGAGAGGCACAGCATTGACATGGTGGACAAGTTTCCAGAATGATAGGATGGCTAGAGGATTGGCAAAGGTCTCTACATGGGCAAGGATGAAGAGTTTGGTCAAGGAGCAGTTTTTACCATCTGATTATACCATTCATGTGAAAAGAATGAGGCAGAATTTAAAACAAAAGGACATGGATGTGATGTCCTATACTGAGCAATTTCACAAGCTTAGTATTAGAGGAGGTTATGAGGAAGAGGATGAGAAAATAGCCAGGTACATCAATGGCTTGAGGTACAATCTGCAAGATGAGATTGGTTTGCAATTGCCAAGGACATTGGGAGAATGTTTTCAGTTGGCCATTAGAGCAGAAGAAAAGGTGAAAAGGAAGCAAGAAAGATCAAACAATGGTGGAAGAGGAGGTAGTTCAAACAGGGGCAGAGGTAATAGAGAGCAAGGACAAGGCAGTAATGATAAAAGCAGCAATGACAAGGGTAAAGAGATATTTTCTGATCAAAGAGGTGGGTACACTCCAAGAGGAGGAGGCAGATTTGGACAAGGTAGAGGACCATTCACAGGTAGATGTTTTAATTGCAATGAACCAGGGCATCCTTCCTTCAAGTGTCCTAAGTGGGAACAAGCTGATAAAGGTAGAGAAAGGAGAGCTACCTTGGTGCAAGAAGAAGAAGACAAGAAGGAGGAACCAAAAACATTTATGGCAGACCCTGTGACTGATGGTGAGTTTCTCATGATCAAGCAAGGAGAAAGGATTCATCAAGAACCAAAGGTAACCATTTTCAAAACAAATTGTCTCAGTCATGGTAAGATATGCAGATTGCTTATAGATTCAGGGTCACATAGAAATTTAGTTTCAGTTGATATGGTAACTGTAATCAAGGGAAAATCAGATTTGTTAGATGGTTTAGATCAAATAACATAAAAATCCAATGAAGTAACGAAGTACAATGGAAATCAAATGAAAACGAAAAGGAAATATATCACCAAGAGTCTCCATCTTCCATGATTGATCTTCGTTACACCTTCTTGCTTGCTGGAAATGTTGCCCTCAGATTTGTACTTTGAGCAATCTAAAATGCCTAAGCCCTACAACAAGATTCGAAGGATTTGATATGCCTATGACTATTGCCAATGTCTAAAAGTCAATGCCTATGCCTAGAATAAATGCCAATATTAATCAAATGCCTATGACAATGAATAAGTGAGAGTAAATAAATGCCTATAGTAATTACGTAAAATGTCAAGATATGAAAAATGAGAAGGAAAGGGCATTTTATAGAAAAGGCCATTTCGAACGGACGGACGAGATAAATTAGTGATGAGACCCTAAAACGAACGATCCAGATTACACCCAAGAATCCCTAATTAGGGTTAAGGCAAAATCCTTAATCGAACGGTTGGAATAAAAATAGATCGACGGTGGAGAATAAATGAGACAAATTAATTAGAAAATAAAGATTTTCGAAAAATCAAGAAGATAAGATTGCCTGATTTGCAAGATTCGAAAAATCAAAGAGATAAGATTCAGACTGAAGATAAGATTTGGAAAATCAAGAATCTGCCCGATTACTTGATTTTTGGAAGATTAATTACTAATTTGAATTAAAATAATTCAAATTATGGATTTCGAGAGATAATAAATAATCTTTTTCAGATTATTTATCAAAAAGGACTGACAGTTAGGATTGACATGATATTTTAAATAATTTAATTTATTTAAAATGAGAAGAATATGAAATTAGCAATTAAATAATTAAATTAAATTATTTAATTCAGCAGATAAGATTAATTAATTAAATAAATTAATCAATTTATTTAATTGGACAGTTAGTGATGTATTAAATAAATAAATAAAATTTATTTATTTAATAGTGAAGGATAATTAAACGCAGAAAGGGAAATTAAATAAATTAAGAAATCTATTTAATTAAAGAAAGACTTAGACAATTAGTGACGTATTTAATAAATAAATTAAAATTTATTTATTTAATAATCATAAAGAATCAAAGGACATGAATTAATTAAATAATTATGAATTATTTAATCAATAGTCGAATGTGGACCAAGGACATAATTAAATGTCTTACTTATGCTAGGACGAAAGTGGTAAAAATGAAGCTTGCAGGCCTAGGTCATTTTTAGGTGTCTACATTTTGCCCCTCTTTGTCATAATGTCGCTTGTCGCGTTGTGACAAAGAAAAAGAAGTCAAAAATGCCCCAGTGCAAAATAAGATGAGGAAGAATGACGAGGAGGGTTATGGTATGCCCCCTCGAGAGGACAGACATGTTCCAAGAACATGGGTGTGCTCTCGAAATTGACGAGAAGACTAGAATATAAATAGACAAAAAAATGTTAGTGCAAAAGATATGGATGATGATATGGATGTAATGCCTATATGAGACGAGCGAGAGAAGATGAAACGACTAAAGAAGATGCATGTTAGTTCCTAGACCAAATCCTTCAAAACATTGCCATAGGACTAATATTCATTGCTCTTAATCATCATTGGGTGGTAAAAATGACACAAATGGACAACAAACACCATGATATGACATAGACCAAGGTGTGCAAGATCATCCACTTGAAAAATAGATAGTCACAGACAAGGAATGTCCTAACTCATACTAAGGGCGAAGTTGCCCCAGTCTTTTTGTCAAGACAATCCACAGACAACAATCAAAGAAAATAAAATAGGCCAGGAGACGTCATCGCACCCCTAAATCCTTCATGGGACATCCTCGAGGTAGCTAGTAACATGACCAAAAAGACAAGACAGTAAAATATATATATATATATATAAGACAAAATAGCCAAGATAGCCAAAAGATAAGACAAGAAAGACCAGAAAGATTAACAGCCATTTAATTTTGTTTGCCAATGTTCATTTGCCAAATATTGAATTCTTGTCAGTTTGACAGTTTTGACAATTTAAGATTTTTGCCAATTTGACGGTGTTGACAATTTGACAGAGCCTATTGTCAGGAAGGACACATCCTGAAAAGGCAAAGGACATTTTGACCAGGTCCAAATCCAAGAAGGACACATCTTGAAGAGGACCAAAGAGTGACGGGATTGACATTGTTTTGACCAATATGTTTTGGCAAGTTGACTGATGTTGACTGTATGATTGATTGGACAGTGCTGTCTGATTTTGACCAATTTTGACATTGACGTTTCGAATGACCGTCTTGTGTCCGAGTTTGACTATGTCTGACTTATTTGACCGATGTGAAGATTGTGACAAATGCCATGATTTCATTTGGACAACCCGAAAAGGACTGACCTAATGTCTCGGGGACTCATCGACTGATAGCCTTTCCTACGTAGCAAATGCGCAGAGACAATGTAGTTCGACAATGACATGGACTAATTGACATGACTGACTTTGACTCCATTTTTAGGATTTTGACATTGATTTGGATTTTTTTTTGTGTTTTTCTTCAGGACATTTTATGATTTTTAGGTTTTTCTTCAGGACATTTTATGATGTTTTTGGTCTTTCTTCAGGACATTTTATGATTTTTTTTGTCTTTTTCAGGACATTTTATGATGTTTTTGTCATTTTGTCATTTTATGATTTTTTTTGGATTTTGACGTTTAAGAGGATCGTGACAAATGCATATGACTGATGCCTATACATGAGAATCTAAGGACAAACATGATTGTGCCCCTAGTCAAGCTGAATACCAATTGATAGGTGATGACAACGTTGTTTGACGTGGGAAGGACGCATCCCAAAACAACGTGAGGACGATGACGATAATGTGACGAAAGTATTGTGGTCTACAGCCAGGCCAGGAATGCAGTCAAGTAATGTTTTGGATAATGTGCTTGTATGGATTAGACTTGTTGCATTTGGAATGACTTGGTTAGGACTAGATGGGATGATGATTATCCTTAGACCGTTTGACAAGGGAAAGCCAAGATAGGTGATAGGCATGAAAGGATAAGAGGGTGGCCTTGGTAAAGGACGGGAGACATGAGACTAAGGGAATTGTCATATGATTTTCAAGGACTATGTCGTATAAGGACAATAAGACTATGACAGTCAATGATGTGATGTTTCATGAATCGTGTATGACCGAAGGATAGACATGTCAAGAGTTTTCCCAAAGCATGATTTATGTGTGTCAGTTTTATGTCAAGACCAAGATAGGTGGGAAAAATGCGTGGAAATGATAGGGCTTAGATGGATGTCAATGTCATGAGGAAGGCATGGAAAATGAGACGACTTGCCCCCAAGTGTAAGAGTCCACATAAACGATTTATTTTACACATGATGCCTATTTGCTAGGTTTTCATCATGGTACTTATCCAGGGCGCCTGTTTGCCAAGTTTTCACCATTGGATGAAATTTTTCTTTTTACTATTTTCTTGACTTTTTGATTTTTTTGGTGTCACCAAGATGCCTGTTTGCCAGGTTTTCATCAGGGTGACGATTTTTTTATTTTTGATTTTTGATTTTTTTGTATTTCTGATTTTGTGGATAGCCTGGATGCTTTAGATAACCACTGACTGTTCTGAATCCACTGACGGTGCCGATGTAGAGACTGGTGCCATGATATGCCAATAATGACCTTGCTAAAGGAGTTGTCTTGTCAGGATCATAGCACTTTTATACAACTGATCGATGTCCTTGTGATCCTTTCTGATACTAGAGCTGGCCTTATCAAAATACGCACATCGCAATAGAGTGCCATGAGAGTCCTTGTGGTAAAGAGTTGTTGCCATGATGTGACGGATTTGTGATGTAGGATTTTTGGACTTTAGGCGAGATGTAGGATTATGACAGATGATGATAGATGTGGAAAGGTTGTTTGGACATTTGGATGAATGGCTTTTTATTTTCCAAACTTGAGATGGTGGATGACGGATTTTGGAGGGATGGCGTTTGGAACCAACGCTTTTATATGCCTTGATTGATGACCATTTTGAAGGAGGTGGACATGTGTTATATGTGGGAGTCCTCTTATATTGTGGCTCCACATTGTGATTGACTTTTTCTTTTGACATATTTTCTTTGCTTGATCCATCTTTCTTTGGGATCCATTTTAATTTCATTTGTCCACTTGTCCTTTTGTTTGATTCAATGGTCTTTGACAATTGATTTTGATCTTTTGACTTGTAAGACTTTTGTTTTTGTTGGTTCCAAAGGGGAGGTTGATTCATCATAAAATGACAGTTGATGGTGTGGGTGGAGGGGGTGTTGGCAGCAATCTTATGACAAGGATTTCTCATGGACTCCATTTTGACATTTGTATCTGACAAGGTTGCCCCCAGTATTGAGGAGGTACCACTAACATCGTTTGATTTGCTGTCTGAGGAATAGCCAAGACCTTGATGTCTATAATTTTTTTGAAGCTGTATTGGTTCAAGAATGCCTTGCTCATGTATGCCTAGTCCTTTGCCTTGATATTGCATGCTTTGAAAGATTCTGTTTGCGATGGGGTATTTGTTGTTTTGAAAGCAAGATGATAACCCATCATTAGGTATGTGGATACTGTCACTTGTAATATTTTCATCTGCGAGAAATCCTGCTCTGACAAAGACAGATGACCCTAAGTGATAAAGTGTCCTAGCTTCGTTGTCTTGTTGGACATATTCTTGACTAATATCTATGGTCTGATCTTGTGACATGTTAGGTTCAGATAATTCTGTTGGTGCTTCCAAGGCAATGTCGAAGCCATCATTATGGTCAGTGTCATAGAGTCTAGTAAATTCAGCTATAGCTTGATTATTTTCAAATATGTCCATATTGGAATACTCTTGTGCTTGAGGAATATCGTCTATGTGTCCCATGGAGGCAAGTGTCTCATTTTGGAAACTGTCAATAGTCGAGGCCTGTATAGGATTGAAAAGTATTTGATCATAAATGGTGTAAAGGTCGAGTGGATCGTTTTGGACTTCTTGGTCAACAATAGGGTCTTGGTCAAAAATGAGGTTGTCATGGATTTGGACTTCTTGGTCAATGGTAGGGTCTTGTTCAAAGATGGGGTTGTCATGGATAGGTGTGTTTTGGATGTCATGATTGTCTTGAGGGACTCTTTGAATGGAGTTTAAGATAGGGTCATGGGATGGACTACCTTGTTCTTGACATGAGGGTGACATTATAAGGTTATGCTTTGGGCTTTCATTTTGACATGTATCCTCAAGTTTATTAAATGGGATTTGACTTTGGACTATGATAGAATTTTCATGACTAGATGTGGCTTGTGAGGGGGTGACTTGAAAAGGATTAATGACCAAAGGACTAGGATAGGACGTGAGAACTTGGATTGGACTAGTATGTGAAGGACTAGGATATGACATGGGATCTTCGACTGAATATGTCATGGAGTCTTGGAATGGATTAATTATTGAAGGAGAAGGATATGACATGGAGACTTCGACTGGATTGGTGTGGTATGATGTGGGGACTTGACATGAGTTGGTAGATAGTTGATAAGGGATGTAGGCTTGGACGAGATTGATAGGTGAAGGGTCAGAATATGATGTGGAGGTTTGGAATGGACTAGTGGACAGTTGGCTTCCCTTGTCAAGGTTAGGATAAGGGTGATAAGTGGACGTTTGTTGCGAATTAATGGCAGGATTTGTGTCAAATGACTGTTGATGGTGAGGGTAGACAGATGGAGGTGGCAAAGTATTTATGTCAAAGCCTTGTGGTAACTTAGCCCCTTCATCCAAAAGCATGGCTAGATACCTTTGAGGGTCACGTAAGACTATTTTTTTTGCAAAGGAGAATATATCAGGATTTTGCTTTGCAGCTTCTATGTCTTTGAAATATACTCTTCCATTTTGGTCTCTTTCTATGAATGGCTCAAAAATATTTTGTGATGAAGATGGCATGTTCATGGAAGATTGCATGTTCATGTTGTGAAACGGGTCAGAAAAAGTCCAATGTTTGTTCGTGTCGTAAATGTTATTGTCAAAGTTGGGATAAGAATCTTGTCCAAAGTTTGCCATTTGTCGTTGTTGTCTTTAAAGCCTAGTCTCAACTATAAAAGGGATTTTCTCAAATGAGAATGATGAGAATGACAACTAAATGCAAGGATGACACTAGCCTATGTTTTTTGGATTTTTTGGATAAATGATGACAATGCAAGACTATGTTTTTGGATTTTTGACAATAAGGGATGTAATATGACAATGTTGTCTAAAGAAAATGACTAATGCCAAAGGACAATGAAGACTAAGATGACAATTTATGTCACTAATTTTTTTTTTTAAAATTTTTGGAATAAAGGATGACAATGCAAGATAATGATGACATTTTCATAAAGAAATGATTAATGCAAGATGACAATGTTGTCAAGGCCAATATGAGGACTAAGATGATGATGTTTGACTAAGGACTTAAATGATTAATGCAAAGTCTAGGTTCAAAATGAGGTCTAAAATGAACAATGCAAAGTCTAAGGTTCAAAATGAGGACTAAGATTTTTTTGATGTTTTACTCAAAAGTTTGATTTGTCCAAGGTCGATTGTTTGTGTCCAGATTTGTGACTGTTGTGTATAATGTTTGAGTAATCCAACAAGCACTTGACAAGCACAATGTTTTGGGTGTAAAAAAACACACATAAGATAAGTACAATTCTAAAAGGCCAATAGGCCAAGGGTTTGTATACTTGATATAGCCCACCAGTTATACCCCGGATTGGTGATTAACACCTTTCCTTCTCGAGAGCGGACAACTTAGAATTTGGTGGCATTGGCTCCCCTCCACGGCTCATTAACGTCATTCGAGCACACCAAATTCGGATTCATTGGGTAGTGACATCCCAAGAATTGCTATCTCTACTCAAGGGGATCGGTAGTGAGTAATCTTCGGGCATGATACTGTACCCTGCACTATATCAAGCAACGGCCAATAGAACGGTTGGATACTAAGACAAGGGTGTTTAATTCGGGCATTCCGTTCGTGGGGCGTGATCCATGCGGCGAGAGTCCCCTTTCGGATCCATCTCGTCGGAACCACGCTCGTGATTCTTGGGCTTTCCCCAAGAACCCACTTTTTTATACCGGCTGGAAGTCCCTCGGTGTCAGGGTGCTACCGGTCTGAGTCGTCCTGGGGTGAGTACTTTTTCCCACCAGGACAGGCCCAAGTTCTAGAGTCGATAACCGTTTCTCTTACACCCAGGATCGCACGAATGCGCAAGGGGAGAGGATACTCCGATATACCGAATCGTGAAGGGTAATTAACAAAAAACAGAATGGGTCTGGTTTTCTGATCACAAGGTTTTCACCAAGTGAGAGCATACTCACCTACCACTCCACAAGCACAATCAGACACAAAAGACATGATTCTTTTTATAAGCACCAAAACTAAGTGTTTGCTAATCTAGAAATAAACAAGCACACTGTTTGTTTGTTTCCCTCTTTGACATGCGAATCTGCAAACAATAAGTTAGTAGTTTTGTAGATAATGGTCTTGGACACACGAAAAAGATCGCCACACGCTACCAGAAAAGATTAGTAACAAAAATAATAAAAAAATAAATAAAAACTTAAATGAAAACAGCAAACTTGAAATAGTGATAACTTTATCCAAACTTAACAAAATTTCAAGTGGTAGATATCCATGGAAAGCTAAATGATAGACCTTCAAAACCCAGAAAACTTTTTCCACGATTCTGCACAAAACAAAATTTATAGACAAAAGAAAACGCGGGTTTAAGAATTAAATTAAAAAAACAGCGAACAGTAAAATACCCACAACTTTATCAAATCTCAAAGAAATTTAAAACTGTTTGATGTTCTGAAAAGTTGAGAGTGAGATCTACAAAACCCAGAAACCGTTTGAAAATATTTTATTCGCCCATTTTTCTGTGCTCAACTGAAGGTGACGGGATTTCGTATGACGTTTTGGCTGTAACCTGCAAAACAGTGAAAACAAACAAGAACACACACGAATTTTTCTGCAAAATGTCGGGTTCACCAATGTAATCAAGGGAAAATCAGATTTGTTAGATGGTTTAGATCAAATAACATAAAAATCCAATGAAGTAACGAAGTACAATGGAAATCAAATGAAAACGAAAAGGAAATATATCACCAAGAGTCTCCATCTTCCATGATTGATCTTCATTACACCTTCTTGCTTGCTGGAAATGTTGCCCTCAGATTTGTACTTTGAGCAATCTAAAATGCCTAAGCCCTACAACAAGATTCGAAGGATTTGATATGCCTATGACTATTGCCAATGTCTAAAAGTCAATGCCTATGCCTAGAATAAATGTCAATATTAATCAAATGCCTATGACAATGAATAAGTGAGAGTAAATAAATGCCTATAGTAATTACGTAAAATGTCAAGATATGAAAAATGAGAAGGAAAGGGCATTTTATAGAAAAGGCCATTTCGAACGGATGGACGAGATAAATTAGTGATGAGACCCTAAAACGAACGATCCAGATTACACCCAAGAATCCCTAGTTAGGGTTAAGGCAAAATCCTTAATCGAACGGTTGGAATAAAAATAGATCGACGGTGGAGAATAAATGAGACAAATTAATTAGAAAATAAAGATTTTCGAAAAATCAAGAAGATAAGATTGCCTGATTTGCAAGATTCAAAAAATCAAAGAGATAAGATTCAGACTGAAGATTAGATTTGGAAAATCAAAAATCTGCCCGATTACTTGATTTTTGGAAGATTAATTACTAATTTGAATTAAAATAATTCAAATTATGGATTTCGAGAGATAATAAATAATCTTTTTCAGATTATTTATCAAAAAGGACTGACAGTTAGGATTTACATGATATTTTAAATAATTTAATTTATTTAAAATGAGAAGAATATGAAATTAGCAATTAAATAATTAAATTAAATTATTTAATTCAGCAGATAAGATTAATTAATTAAATAAATTAATCAATTTATTTAATTAAGACAGTTAGTGACGTATTAAATAAATAAATAAAATTTATTTATTTAATAGTGAAGGATAATTAAACGCAGAAAGGGAAATTAAATAAATTAAGAAATCTATTTAATTAAAGAAAGACTTAGACAATTAGTGACGTATTTAATAAATAAATTAAAATTTATTTATTTAATAATCATAAAGAATCAAAGGATATGAATTAATTAAATAATTATGAATTATTTAATCAATAGTTGAATGTGGACCAAAGACATAATTAAATGTCTTACTTATGCTAGGACGAAAGTGGTAAAAATGAAGCTTGCAGGCCTAGGTCATTTTTAGGTGTCTACAGTAACCAAGCTAGGGATTGAAACTTTTGATCATCCTACTCCCTACAAGGCCACTTGGGTAACTCAAGGATAGCATGTAGAGATTGGTAAGAGAGCTTTTGTTGATTTCTCAATTGGTTCATATCATGATAGGGTGCTTTGTGATGTTATTCCAATGACTTGTGGTCATATTATCTTGGGAAGGCCATGGCAGTATGTTAGAAGGACATTGCATGATGGTTTTCTTAACACCTATTTGGTTCACAAAGGAGATGTTAAATATCAGTTGGTTCCTTTGCCTTTGGATCAGTCAAATGAAAGTTTTATGATCTGTTTTGAGAAGCATTTGCAGGGTAAAACAGGGGAAGACATTGGTAGGTTGAAAAAAGACAAGTTGCAGCAGGGTTGTGAAGAAGATAGTCCTAAAAATTAGAATTTGTGGGATTTGGATAGTATCAAGGTTGGAGGCATTGAATGCCCTATAATTGAGCATGATAGTGATGGTATCTTTTCACAAGGAAATCAGGGGAATAGAGGCAGAAACAGGGCACAAAATCAGACTGAGTTCAAGCAGCAAAAGGGACAAAGAAAATAGATTTTTGGCTCTCACATGATGAATGTCAAGAATGTAGATTGGCAGAAGAGAAAGACAGTGACTTTGGGGGACTACATACCTGCTCATTGGAAGATGAAAGCACATATGAGCAAGAAATTTCTTAGTGGCAACACATGGGATACTTCTTGGGACAAGAGTTCTTTCTTTCCCGGGGAGAATGGTGCAGGAGCACCAAGGGCCTTCAAGGATCACGTCAAGAACCAGGAGAGTGCAAGGGTCAAGAGGACCTTCCAAGCATGTCAAAGCATTAATTATAATGTGTTGAAGCCTATAATGGCATTTGAATTGAATGAGTGTGCTAAAGGTGTTAAAGGTTTCAAGATTCCTGATAAGGAATCCAGTCAAAAATGCAATGTAAGTGGCAAAGTATGTTTTAAGGGATTTGATTAAATGTTCTTAGGCTTTAGATAGGTTAAATAAGCTTGGATATTAAATATCCAATGGTCTTTAGGTGATGCCTATTAATAAATTTCAAGATTGTAAAATTCAGATTTTTGAATTTCACTTTGGGCGGGAAAGTAGTTTTTTGAGTTTTAATCACTTTTATGCAACTTAATCAATACCAAACGGTTGGATCAGTTGGGGAAAGGATATACAAAGCCAAAATAATCATTTTTACGGAGGTTGGGCATTTGGAGCAAGTACTGTACGGACTTTTTTTCTGGAAATAGTGAAAAAACACAGTTTTTGGCACTTTTATGGTGTTTTTTTGTTAAATACTTGATCTCTATTGAATCTATGTCCAGTAGGATGCTTTAGGAGTTTGTGTTTACATATTTTAACACCATTGAAGGCTCTGAAAGCAGTGATAATTACTTTCTTTGCATTTTATATTGACTGTCCAAAAAAAGAACACGGATTTTTCACTAATTCTGAGGTTTTTCATGGATGATTGATCCATTTCAAGGTAGAATGCTGCTGTGACCTGTGAAATGGATCATTCCTAACATGTATCATACAGATTTAACCAAATAATGTGCAGGAAGGAAGAATATCAGGGTGTACACCAAGTTGTCAAAGGGAAAAGTGCTTGAAGATGAAGGCTAGGGTGTAGCAGCAGAAGATCTGCCTTAATGAGGGGCATGTTTTCGAGTTTGGATCAACTAAATATGTTGTCCTAATGGTGTAGAGTCAATAATCAAGTTCTGGAAGTGATTGGAGGGTTAGTTTTCAAGAAGCCCTAGTTTTTGAGGCAAGCTGAGGAGGGGTTTGTGCTGGAGCATGATAGATGTGTCATAGAGGGCTAAAAACTTGGATTCATTTGTTTTGAGTCATTTTAGGAGACTTCTGAAAGTTTCATGGTCAGGGGTTGAGTTTAAAGGGGGGTTGCTTTGTAAAAGTGGGCTAATTAGGTCTAGTTTTTGAGGAGACATCAGATTTTGGAAGGGTTTGTCTGAAGCAAGTGATATCAAGGTTTGGATATGTTGTTTATCATCACAAACCACACTTGAAACAGTCATTATATTTGGGGTTCCTTTGGAAAGTTTGAGTGCAAAGTCAAAAAATCACTGCAGGAGGCCTAATTGGGCTAGTAGCCTAGTTAAGGTGAAAAATTGGTTTTGTGTCTAAGTCAGAGGTTTGGGCTTTGAAATCATTCAAAACAAGTTTTTTTGGGTCTCTTAAGAGTTTTCCTAGGGTTTGGGTCCATAAGGAGGCAAATAAGTCATGAATGCAAAGTTGAGGCTTTATCTTCAAGTTGGTGTCTAGAGGAAAGGTTGTAGATGAACCATTGAAGTTTGATAATTTGGTGAGTTTCTTGCAAAGATCCCTGACCCTCTGCATTAAAAAATTAATCATGGAACCCCCAATAGTTGAACCAAAAAAATATCATTTGTTGCTTGTAGAATATGATATTTTTATTTAAATTAAAATTAATAAACAACCTAAGTGGACCAAATAATTATTGATAACCATAAATCTTTGATATCTCTACCTTTTATATTCAACACATATGGACTAATAGTTGAACACAAAAAATCTATTTGTTGTTATAAAAACAACACATAATGATTTAAAATACAACTTATATTGAACAAAAATGGACCAATAGTTGAACACTAAATATTTTTGAAAATCCTTCACATTTAATGGGAAAATACATGTTATTTATTGTGCTCACCTTTTATATTTGTGATAGGAAAACTATTAATATAAAATTATCCAATGCTTGTACATTGCTACCCCAATTGTTGTATACATAAGAACAATATTTCTTTCAATATGATAACAATACTTGTTTAAATGAGTGTCTTATTTTATTAAATGAGCATTTTATTTTTTAAATGATATACTTATAGTGGAGAGTTGTGATATTTTATTTGAAACAAAAAAATAATTATTCACTTCTTCATGAATGTATTTATATTTTTTTCATATAACATTTAGAGGTTCTCATGTGTTCAAGTACGGGTCCATTTTTTATGAATATTTGATTTTTTCTTTATTTACATTTGGACTATTTATTTACAATATATAGTATAAATATGTGGTAAGACTGGGTATTATCTTCACAATTGAGTGCACCCTCTCTCCTAATAAATGTTTTTATTTTGCACCCCGCACGACTACTGGGCCCTCTCCCCTAATAAATGTTCTTATTTTGCACCCCACCCAACTATTGGGCCCTCTCCCCTAATAAATGTTCTTATTTTGCAAAGGAACAAGTTCGCATGGCTGTAGATCAATCGTCGTGTGATCTTAGCCATTCCCCGCCATCCCATGATGACCCCACCACACTATCTTTGTTGATCACGATATCACGGGCGAGTACCACGTGTCTCATCAGGTGAAGCCAAAGGAATGATAAATACTTTGATGCATCTTTAATACATTATGCCACGGGTTACTAAGGCAATTATAAGATGCACATGTTTTAAATCAACAGAGATGTTATAATCTTGGTAGAAAGGTTTTCGATGGCTAATAACAAGGTTGGTGACTGTGTTGAATGGACAGGATTGCCAATGGTTGAGATCCATGGTTGCCCACCATTGCATGATCAAAAGTTGTGAGGTCTTTATTGATTGTGATATCACGGGCGAGCGTCACGTGTCTCATCCGGTGAAGCCGAAGGAATGATAAATAATTTGATGCATCTTTAATACATTATGTTGCGGGTTACTAAAGAAGTTATAAGATGCATGTGTTTTAAATCAATGAAGATGTTATAATCTCAGTAGAAAGGTGCTCGATGGTTAATAACAAGGTTGGCGATTGTGTTGAACGAACAAGATTGTTGATGGTTGAGATCCACAGTTCCTCACCATCACGTGATCAAAAGTTGTGAGGTCTTTATTGATTGTGATATCATGGGCGAGTGCCATGTGTCTCATCTAGTGAAGCCAAAGGAATGATAAATACTTTGATACATCTTTAATACATTATGTCGTGGGTTACTAAAGCAGTTATAAGATGCACGTGTTTTAAATCAACAAGATGTTAAAATCTTGGTAGAAAGGTACTCGATGGTTAATAACAAGGTTGGAAATTATGTTGAACAAACAGGATTGTTGATGGTTGAGATCCACGGTAGCCCACCATCGCATGATCAAAAGTTACGAGTTCTTTATTGATTGCGATATCACGGGCAGGCGCCACGTGGATCTCCTTGGCAACGAGTAGTATGGTGGGGCAATGGCTACCCAGCCTACAAAAAGGCATGGGCATCTGCATGGCTTATGCCTACCACACTTTTGTTAACGGTTGTCAGTGTAAGTTAATGTAAATTTCATTAATTAGCTATTGCATACTTCCTTAGTATGTTCAATATAATTTTTTTCTTTAAAAAATTATTCTCTACTTTTTAAAACTTTTTAAAACTGTTGTATATTTAAATTCTTTAAAATATAGAATAATTTTTTGTTCTTTAAAAAATAATTTTGTTTTACTTTGAATTATTTTAAATATAATTAATAAAATAATTTTGAACTAACTGTTTCATATTTTGTTATATACATTTAATAAATAAAATAAAATAAAAATATTAATTTTTAAAATATGATTGATACACTAGTAGCATTTGCAACACAACATGAAAGCAAGATAGAATTACTTTTAGTTATAGAATTAAGGTTAGGGTTAGATATATATTGAGTTAGGGTTGGGGTTAAAAATAGTAAAGTGTTAGTTTTACAATTAAGTTTAGGGTTAGAGTTAGAATGAGAATTATTGTTGAGATTGAATCATAACCCTAATCTAACCTTAACCTTAAACCTAATTGAACCCTAACCCTATTTGTAATTGAACTTTAACTCTAACCCCAACCCTAACCCTATCATTGAACCCAAGCTTTATCCTAGAACCCCAACTCTAATTAAATGGTAAATCTAACCTAACCTTAACCCTAATGTTAATCCCAACCCTAAGTCTATCTATAATTATAATCATAACCCTTCTCATTCTAACCCTAATTATAATCTTAATTATAATTCTAACCCTAACCATAATTCTAATGCTATTCATAATCCTTAGTTTAACACTAACCATAGTTCTCATGACAACCTTAACTCTAATTATAACCCTAATCAAACCCCGACCTTAATCTTAACCCTAACCTTAAGCTTAATTAAACCCTAACCTTAACCTTAAGCCTAAGCTTAATCAAATCAAGATCCTAGCTCTAACCCCAAACCCTAATTGAATCATACTGTTAACCCTAAGCCTAATTGAACCCTAACGCCAAATTGAATCGCACTTTTAACCCTAAGCCTAATTCAACCCTATTTTTAACTCTAAGACTAATTAAACACTATTTCTAACCCTAACCCTAAGCCCATCTAAATCCTAGCCCTAATTGAACCCTAACGCCAAATGAATCATATTTAAACCCTAACCCTTAATGAGCACTAACCCTAGTTAAACCCTAACATAATTTAACCATAATTCTAACCCTAATTTAATACTAACAGTAAACCTAATCCTAATAACATATTATTAGGGTTATATTTATTAATGTCTTAATATTAGTTTATAAATTCAACATTAATTATAAATATTTTAAAATAAATTAAGTATTTCAATCCAAAATTTTAATATTTGACATTACAAATAAAATAAAATTAAATTAAATTAAATTAAATATTCATTTTATATTAATTAAACAATTATTAATTAGAATTTTAGAATAAATTAAGAAATAAGATCTATATAAAATCAACTTTTCTATTTTTTTTCTTTGTGTCCAAATCATTTCATTTTCTAAAATTATACTAAATTATAGATATCATAATTAAACACAAAACTTTATTCTATTCTAATCCTAATCCTAGTTATACCCTAACCCTATTTGGACTCTAGCCCATACCCTAATTGAACACTAAATCTAATTGTAATTGACCACTAAGCATAATTGAATTCTACCCCTAACCCTAACCCTAACTCTAACTAAACCCTAAACCTAACTCTAATC
>VDFB02270651.1:547003881-547061170 GCA_007258455.2 Sequoia sempervirens
CCCTCCCTCTCTCTATCTCTCAAGTCTCTCCCTCATATCCCCTCAACCATAAACCCTTAAACCTTCTATCCTCTACCCTCACCACTCTTCCCCTCTCCCTTCCCCCTCCTAATTCTCTCTCTTTCTCTCTCTCTAACTCTCCCCTTCTTCCCCTCTTCCCCTTTCCCTTCCCCCTCCTAATTCTTTCTCTATATATATCTCTCTCTCTCATTTTCTCTCACTTTCCCCCTCTTTATCTCTCTCTCTACCTTCCCCCTCCTAATTCTCTCTCTCCCCCTCTGTTTCTCTCTCTCTCTCTCCCTTTCCCCCCCCTCTCTCTCTATTTCCCACCCTCCACCTCCTAATTACTCTTAGGTATATGTGTGCAAAAATTGGATATCCGATTTATAGCACCAAAATTTTACATTTTAAAATGTTTTTCAAATTCGATATTAGACATGAATTGGAAATCCAAAAGAAATAGGATATCCGATTTGTAGTACTTTGGCTTGGGCATTGCTATGGAGCAATGTACTGGTAGCCAACCCGAAAAAAAAGTCAACTTGGGATGGAGGGAGAGATGTAGTGAATGAGAGAGAAAGGGGGGAGAGGGAGAGATAGCTCAATAGATAGTGGGGGGAAGAGGGAGTGACATAGATAGTGGGAGATATAGAGATATAGAGAGCAACAGGGAGAGATATATCAATCACCCTCCCTATATCTCTATCTATTCATCCTTATCTCTTTATCTCTCTACCCTTCTCTATCTCTTTGTCTACCTTTCTATTTGTATGTTTTCCATTATCTCCCTCGCTCTCTATATTTTCTTCCCTATATTTATCTTTGTCTCCTTAAGTGTGAAATGGGTACATTGAAGAGGTCTTAAAGGAGAATGATCATATCTTTAATCAAATGGCATGCTACTTTGAGCATAAGCCCCCAAGGACACATTCCATCCTTGGATTGTTGACATGAAACAACCAATCAAAATTTAGTTTCTCTCTCTCATATTAATATATATTACTATTATATTAAATATATATTATATTAATTTTATTTTGTATTATATAAAAATATACTTATTATTAATTTTATTTTGTATTATATAAAAATATACTTATTATTAATTATTAATTATAATAATTTTATACGTATTTAATAATTTTGTTAAAGAATATAATATATAATTATAATAAGTTGAATAATTATATTATTTATTATGTAAAATATAGCTAATATATACTTAACTATATTGTAGAATATTAAAACCTAGCTAAATGGCACCAAAATTTTCAACTTAATTAACATACTGTAAAACCTAATGAAACTAGGTTGTAGCTCATCAAATTGGAGAAGTGAAAGGTCAATACCAGTGTCGAGGAAGAGTTTGGAGTAGTGAAAACAAGGTCAATGCCAACACCGAGGAAGAGTTTGGAGTAGTGAAAACAAGGTCAATGCTAGCGCTGAGGAAGAGTTTGGAGTAGTGAAAATAAGGTCAATGACAGTGCTGAGGAAGAGTTTGGAGTTAAAACAGGTCAATACCAGAGCCAACAAAGAGTTTGGAGGAATGAAAACAAGGTCAATATCAGCATTGAGGAAGAGTTTGGAGGAGGGAAAACAAGGTCAATATCAGATAAGACAGAAAAAATAAAATAGCTTAGTCTTTCACATTTTTATCCACCAACCTCAGGTCTTGGAAAAACTCCCATAATCTACCCACATCTTGGTTGAGGTCTAGGATTTCATCACACATAGCCTTCATCACATGAGTCTGAAGCAATTGTAGACTTATCCCAAGTATATGCCAGGCTTATGTAGATCTAATCAATGGAAATAGAGGAACACAATTCTTCTTTAATACCTCCACCACAAACATATGCAAGGTGTTGGTTGTTTTTACGGTAAGCAGGTTGATCTTCTAATCCACCTATGGAATTTCCAATTCCAATAAAGGGCAGCTCGAAGGACTTGGACCAACTGACGAGGATTTGAAAGACCTCCTACACTTTGGGCTCTGCAAGACTCAAGAGGGTGATCCCTTAATGCATTTACAACCTCTGCACCATCATCATAAACAAAATTAACAACAACAAATAATCTCATTTAATAGCTCAACATAATAGGATAATACTAAATAGAATTGGCTGATTATCAATAATATCAACTATTTGGAGCATGAGATAACTACAACAACATTTCACAGTATAAGATAGTTATTGATTTTCAATTTGTAGCAAGCTCTAGATAAAGGAAAACAAATACTGAACCATACGAATAACTACAACTTAGATCAGTGCCATATATCCATTGGAGGAGTCAAATTTATAAGCATCTAAGGGTTTATGACAGATTTAACACATAACATATAAGATCGTTGATAACATTGCTACAAAATCTCATCAATATGTATTCTAACCCAATACTACTTATCAAATCCTTATACATAACATATCCACCTACAATCCCATTCAAGCATTTTAATTAATTCCTTGAATTAAACCTAAAACAAGAATCATACACACCACAACAATGAGATGAATGAAACGACCCTTGATGATTTTATTCAAAATTCAGATATGCTTGTACAATGGAGAGACATGAGTTTGAATTAATCATATCAATTCAAATGCCAGTACTGTCATAAAACATCAAATTCCCATGAATTCAAAACCTACTATAGAATGAGTCAAAACCTAAATTGCATTTTCCCTAAAACCATCAGACTTTACAATTTGCTCTGCAACTTCATCTAGACTTGACCAAAAATTTCTAACTTGCTAACTAATACTTCTAGCCTTGAAATCCTTCTTATAGAAAAAGAAGGAGCAAAAAAACATCAGGCTAGAAAGCACACATGTCACCAGCCAATTGGACCACCTTGTGATATTCCAAAAATTTGTTACAATAGCAATCTGCCCAAAGAATCTTCTTGTTCATCGTGCCCGCTAAGAATGGTTGATGCAGCAACAAAAAACTTCAAGAATTTTGCGCCTAGACTGTCACCAAAAAACAAAACTAGAATTTGTTGTAACTGCAACGGCTGATTTTTCAACCGTTACTAGCCTACTCCTTTTCACTCTTCCTCAGTTAAATATACATTTACCCATTTCTGGTACTCTTCATCAGTTGGCCAATCAAAATTGATCACCTCATTCATCTTTACACTATAAGGTTTGTACTTAACTACCACCTGATTCGCTTCTCTTTCAAAAGACTCCAAGAATGACCTAGTGCTAATGATGTAGTCCATACAACTCACCAACAAATCATAATCTGAGTTACCCTGTTTTTGAGGGTTTTGTAGTCGAAACATAATATAAAGGGGCTCTTACACTTTTTGTGATTACTGTAGCTTGTGTAAGAGGCCCCATGGATACTGTTGTAATTGTAGGATGCATGAATAGAAGTAGGATGAGAAATAAAAGAAGGTATAGCTGTTGTCCTCAATATTTTTGTGAAGAAAAGAATGTGAAATGAGAGGTTCAAGCCTAGGTTTGAACAAAACATGTATGGGAGATCTAATTTTATGAATTTTTATCCATGTGTAGACCTAATGGTTTGTTTATGAACACTGAATATAAATCACACACACACACACACACACACATATATATAGACATATATGTATATATATGTATGTATGTATGTATGTATATGTATTTTTAAATATAAATGTAAATGCAATTACTAGATGCTCTCCTAGAACAATAAATGCAACATATCATTAAAGAAATCTATATCTATGTATATAAATGTGTATTTCTAAATGCAAGTGTAAATGAAAAAAGCACATGGTTTTGTAGTGTTATAGATACAACATATCCATAAATTAATGTAATTGAAATTCTAAAGTCTTCAACACATATAATATGAAATTGATCAAACTATTAAACTACATGAGAAGTAAATGAAAACAATAAATGCATATGTATGTGTATTTGTAAATGTAAGTGTAAAATAAATAAGAATAATGAAAATTATAAAAGAATACAAGGAAAGGTCTCCTCCCTTCTTGGTAGTGATAACCTCCTCCACACACAACCCTTAAAATTATGAATAGAGGAATATAATCTTTGAAGAACTCAAAGTTGATTCTCTCCTACCTTATGCAATTAGTCATTTTATCCTTACAAACATTTATAGTGATTACTAGAGGCACATAGACCAATTCTTCATAATAGAAGAATTTGATCATACTTTTCCAATGATGGCATTATGAGAAAACCTTAGGTTAAATGAATAATTCCTAGATAAGTTCTTTAAATCATGTCCAATTGTATAAGAGAAGACCACTTCTATGTGTACATGAATACCATGGAGAAAGGCTCTTTGGGCTCTTTCATCAATCATCCTACCTTAAAACATACCAAAAGTCTCCTAGCAATTAGACATAGGAAGATTTAAGATGACTTAAAAAAAATTTATTGCCAAAGCATAAACTTATGATGACTTTAACTAGGCCTAGTACACACCACTCCCTCCCCATTAACCACTTAGACATATGGGAAATTAAATGTAATTCTTCTATTTTTAGTCATGTAGGTGTCCAATAAACCACTTGGTGGCGTTTCCCTTCAAGTTTATTTACTTGAATGAAGAGCAAAGTCCTTTGATTACAATTAGAGAATACATTTGAGGCCTTGGTCGTGTAACTAGTGGACCATAGTCACATTTAACACTTGTTACAAAGTTTGGGAGTTAAAACGTTAAGTAGATTTGATTTGTGATGGACACATTTGGATGGTAGTAACAATAGCTTGCAATCTATCAAGACTTGATTAACTTATAACCTGTGAAATTCTAGTGATGAAATGATAGATTAATCATATAATGTCACCTTTGGGATCACATCACCATGAAAGAACTTTGCATCCAACATCCTTATGAGTGCAGGTACCACCAAATAGGTATTTTTTAGATCCATCTTCCTCGAGCGAGGGAAATTCAGAAGAGAAGAGGAAAGCGAGGCATGTAGTATGTCTAAAAGAGGGAGATCAACTAGAGGTCAAAAGATTAGAAGAAAATTTTGTAAATGCATGGATTTTTTTCTTGCTGAAGGGGGGTCATGTTCTTATGATGATGAGAGTGTAGGCGACATCGAGGTTCCCTTGAGGTACAAACATCTATGGAAACAATGGGTACCTAAGAACTTCCTCCACAAACATCGATTTTGTGTCAACTAGAGGATATATCGACAGCACCATCGGCCATTACATGGTTTAACATTTTGCATGGACGACATAAAGGTCTCATATGTTTACCTAATTGATGGAGTATGTCGATCCTCGCTACAGTTACAAAGATTGGATGCAATTGGTTCGATATACACGAAGTATGCATAGGTATGCACTATCAGCAAATTATATACAACTAAAAGATAAGGATCAAAATAAAGGAGTGGCTATGTACATTGACAGAAGGCCAAAAGAATTAGGGAATATTGCAGGGTTTATAAATAGTACACGACCTGGGTGAAGAAATAAGCAACCCAATTGCATATTCGAGGCACGCGAGGGAAACCGTGTATTTGTATGTGCGATAAAATCAATAACTGTAGGGGAAGAGTTGCTAATCGATTACAATTTGAATCGCTTAGTTATAAACACAATTACTATGGGGGTGGTATGTACTATGTACCATTTTACCCAACCTCCAATTAATGACTCCAATATACCATTTTATTCTTATGTTTTTTTCATAAGTCTATTGGTTTCATTTCAGTAATGTTTTTTTATATTTAATTTTTGTCACATTAGGACATTGATCGTATGGAGAAGGCTCTAGCCCAGAGCACAAATCACGATGTATCTTTAGGTGCTTCTTCCCGACAGGTTTACCTCATTGTAATTGTACAAATTAGATATGAGAAAAATGTTTTATTATTATGTTTTTTTCATAAGTTTATTGGGTTAATTTCAATAATGTTTTTAATATTCTTGTTGCAGTCAACTGATCGGGGAAAGGCACCAGCAATAGACGGGAGCATCCATAGTGAGGTGCAGTCAATATTTTGTGATGATGACATCACTTATTTAGCAAACCCTCTCGATATGATAAGGAAGATCCAAAAAAAATGCAATGAAGAAATCGTTAAGTTAATATTCGTAGTGCCTCAAATAGATGAGATAAGAGAGAGGGTTAAAATATTGACTAAGAGATCACAAAACTTGCAAGTAAGTTGTCATGAGGTCTGTAATTATAACATAAGTTCATTCATGGTTTTATATTTTGTACTCTTTTATGTCATGAACTAAAATGTGTTGTTTTTATAGGGTTATTTTCCTCCTCATGATGCTCCTGGCCATGATCAAGGTACTACAAGTGTTGCTCAAGGAGTATGGGTTGGTACAAGTGTCCATCCTGATCTTCCTACACATACATCACATCATCTGACCCCATCATATGTGCCTATATATCCGTCTGAAATGTTTGCAACACATACCATGCAGGCATCCGTTAATGCACCCTCTGGTAGCAAACACATGCTAGAACATGCATCAGGACATGTCCCTGGGGATGCAGAGGCCACTAGTACTGGTGATGTTTTAGTAGCATTTCCTGGATCTTCCCATATTACTAGTATGGGAACATTGTCGATCACATTTGTGGTGACCGAGGATTTCGTTCCCATAAAGATAGAGAAGGTCCCAGGTACTTTAAAATGTTTAATTATTATTATATATAATCCAATTGAAATTTACTTATTGATCGCTCATTTTAGACTATTGATCCCATGATCATTTTGTAGGAAATGATTTTTTTTATAAACATCTAAGTGATATTACATTGGAGCTCTTCGGGCCCACCATACATACACGGTGGAACGCCCAAAATCAAGATTTAAAAGATGAGCTCATTAATCGTTTAGTTGTGTTTTTCGGTGATAAAACATTCAATTGAACCAAGGTCCTTAAGAAAGTTGGTACCTATCTAAAGTATGTGAGGGACCAATATAGGTCACATTTAGAAAAGAGAAAAAAGTACAAGTGTCCCCCCATGATTTTGGAGAGGGAGTGGAAGGACCTGGTGTCGGATGGAAAGGAGAAGGCTGAAAAGAAAAAAGGAAAGACACCACCAAACCAAGGAAGGTATGTGATACTATCAACAATGTAATTATATACTAATTAATCTTTCTTTTTACATAATCTAACGTATTTAAAACTTTTCATATGCTGCCCGACACATCGAAGGAAACAAAGGAAAGATTAGAAAAACACGGGAAACAAAAACTTGGCTCTGGTGGTTATATGAAATTAGCCGCATGAATTGTAAGTATCAATAAATGAAATATAGTATCCAAATAATAAATTGAAAACAATTTTGGTTTTATACACCATAGAAGCAAAATTCATGATCTTATGCAAAAATGTAGGGCTCTGAATTCAATAGAGTTCCCACAGAAGATGACTTGAAGATTGCCTTCCAGCAAGGCTATGGAGCCGTGGCTGAATGCCTAAGAGTCTTGACTAGGCAAACACAACCTTCCAGTACATCCGACATGCAAGTAAATAAACTCAATAAAGTTTATTTAAAATTGAATACTTGTGCAATCTATTCAATATTAATTTCCACTATAAAGTAATTACATGCCTATTTTTTTTAAACATTCAAGCAATGATAATACTGCACATGACATTAGAATGCAACATGGTGAGGGTGGAGCACAACCTGTAGATGAAGGTCATGGTGTGCATCTCGGTACTTTAGAGCATGTAGAGTGTGATCAACATGTTGATCATGATCAAGCTAGAGAAGACAGGAACATGATGTGGCCCCATCAGGTAAAGAGGACCACTCTAAAGTTCTTTTAAACATATTTAATTGCAATTTGTGTATTAATTAATGTAACCTTTCATGTTTCAACTTTAGAGCATGTAGAGTGTGATCAACATGTTGAGCATGATCAGGAACATGATGTGGCCCCATCAGGTCAAGAGGACCACTCTCATATTCTTTTAAACATATTTAATTTCAATTGGTGTATTAATTAATGTAACCTTTCATGTTTCAACTGCAGATCAGGATTTAGAGGGTGTTCAGCATGTTGAGCATGAGTCTATAACATAAGTTTAGGAACATGATGTTGACCCATCAGGTAAAGAGAACCACTCTAATGTTCTTTTAATTAATGAAATACTTGTAACAATAATAATAAAACATATCAGTTTAACTTTTCTTTCTTCTTGCAGCAGACCCCTCCTTACAACGGTGTCCACGTCGTGAGCATACGAATAGGCATACATTAAGATCACAAGCAGAGGGAAGAACAACTAAAGGGGGGACAGATAATTTAGAAAATGATACTCCACTTCAAAAAAAATTAGCTTTAAAAAAGAAACAACAAAAAAAGTGATTGTAATCATATCATGACAACCATATTTTTGATAATATGTAAAAACTAAAAAAATGAATATTATATGTTAATGAATGGATGTGAATATGCTAATTAATGAATGTTATATGTTAATGAATGAATGTTATATGTTAATCAATAAATGTTATATGTTATTAATGGATGAATGAATGAATGTTACATGTTATTAATGGATGAATGAATGATTAATGTTATATGATTGGGTATGGGGAATTGAGAGTGATGTGAGGGGGGGTGACAAATGAGCTTCCACCGTCATGTGGTTGGCCCTATTAAGTAGATAATATTAAACTATTCTCGAAACAAAGAGAAGCTCGATAAGGTAATGCACTTTTAAATATAAGAAATGCATCATTTGAAGCATCAAACCAATATGCAAAGATGAAAGAAAGTGCTAACTTTTCACTATGGTGGTAGAAAAATGATTCTTTATACCCTAAATCCATGCTCTACATCATAATTTGAAGTTGTTTCCATTCCAATGATCTGATTTTAGTTTGTTTGTATGGATTTGTATGAATACCACATTGTGGTGTGTGTGGATTTGGTTTCAAATCTCTACTTTTATTTTTAGTGGTGACATAACTCTAAAATTTGACTTTTGTGCATAACAAGTTAGTAGAAAAATTGACAGCTTTGAAGGGTTTAGAGGCTCGATTGAGATAGATACACGGATATTTGGATCTTGTTGTTTATGGGAGGCTTCGACTTAACCATCTATAGGTATGCAAAATTTTCTCTACTTACATTCATTCTTGATCATAAATGTTGTAAATGATATTAATGCTTCAAACTTAAGATTCATTTCATTGTTATAATGATCAAAATGTTATACTTTTCTATACTTGTTATCACCTGAAATTGTACCCTGTTGAACTTGATGTTCAACACCTCAGTGTAACATGGGAAGACCTCCAAAGCTATGGTTCACTTGTAGACAGAGGTCAACCTCTGGAGAAGGCCGAATTCCTTTGGTATCACCTAAACTACTGATTCTATAAAGGAAAAGGGAGGAGTGTATAAAAATAAAACTAAACCCTATGGTGATACATCGAACTGATAAGAATCATGAAATAAAAAGATGAACATACACTGGAAAAAGGATGATAGTTATTTCATCTACCCAACATAAATATTATGAAACTTATGCATAATTTATGACAAAAGGCTTCATTTGCATATGTATCTTCAGAAGGAAAGACGAATTTCACAACTTTTGAAACTCAAATTCAAATATAATAAGCACAGTTCAGAAAATTGCATAATCTGAAAGAAGAATGAAGGTAGCATGAAAAACTAACACTGATCTTCAAGGTAATCTTTGTATTCCAAATTCCAAAAAAGAGTTACAAAACATACATTAGCTGAGAAAGGATTGTTAAAATTCACTAACTCCCTAGAATGCATAATCCAAACTCCTTTACAAAGAGGAAAAAATGCCCTATATACAAAAAGTGTCGGCCCCTAGGGCTTACAAAAATATCAGTGTTCATAAAAATCTGCCCCTAGATCTTTTTAAATGAAGTTAATGTTGCATTCAAGTGTATCCCTACTGTCCATGTCGGTGTGAAGGATCACCCTCAAGAGAAGTCCTCTAATCTTTTGCAACCACAACATTAACTTCTGGCCTTCGTGTCCACCCTCAAACTTCCATCAGAGCCACTCTGAATGCCCTGGAGTAGAGCCATTAATATTGATCTTCCATCTGCTAGTAGAGATCCTAGCTATCAAGGAGACTCATGGCCTTTTCTTCCTTTCAGTTTTCCTATGCTCAAAATCTCCCTGCAAGTTGACCATCTTTGAGAAGCAGCATTTGACCTTTATGTTAGATTTGAGCACCATTGTTTCACCAAGCTGACACATGCCTTTGATCACATAGCAGATCCATACCGCTTGCATTCCACTAATCTTCGACAAGGGTGGTTGTAATAGTCCAACAGTCAATGGTTTGCCCTTAGTTCTCCCTGATTAGGTGAACACACTCCATGTAATATTCTCTGGTGGTCAAAAGTCACTTCATCAGAATCACACGTTGGTGAGACACTAATTGTGTCTCCCTAATGCGAGTACACCTCATAGTAGCTATTGAAACAACATGCGACAGTCAACAAGAGTCCATAGCGAGCGGCCAGAGTCCTATTAATATCCAACATTATCGTCTAGACCATCGCTATTGGCCAGACACCATGGTGAGTCCTTAAAAGTCATACTGATATTGCCATTTTGTCACCTAGACACCCGCATTCGGCAAGATTTCTCACCAAGGTCTGCAGTGTACCTATTGCTATTGGCAAGACACCACCAACGGTCGCCTGGACCTTATGCCAAAGCCTTCATATCTCGACGAGCTCAAACCTTCTTTCGGGGAGACCACCACTTGTCGGCGAGACATCATGGCGAGTGCAAACTCTCGGTGATGAGTCCTACCGCAACTGCACATCTATCAGCGAGGCTCTACTCTCTTGGAAGGACCTCATATTGATCCTTTCATCCTTGGGCGAGATACCATTAGGTCGGCCAGACATCATGGTGGGCAGCCAAAGTTATAGCGATACCCTTTCATCGCCGAGAGAAATGCACTTGGTAGGACATCATGTCGAGCTCCTCTATTCTGCCTCGAGCTCACTTCACTTCAGCAAGACCCTACTTGGTTGGTGAGACCTTTCACTGAGCTCAAAACACTATGCTAAAGGGAGAATCCCTCGGTGTGACTAACAACCATCGGCGAGACATCTTGTCGATGGCACCTCATCTCTTCAGCCAGACCTTATGCCAAAGGCAAAATCTTTCACTGAGATATTATCTTGTCAACAAGACCTTTCATTGAAGCCACCTATTTCAGTGAGAGCTCATATTAGTTAGGAAGACTTTGCTCGGTTGACAAGACCTTTCACTGAGCTCCTTTCCTTCGTGGATGTCGTTTCACTTCGGTGAGACCTCACCTCGTCAATGAGACCTTATAGTGAAGCCCCCACATACACTGAAGGCATCCCATTTCGGTGAGACCTTATCAAGTCAGCAAGACTTTAAGCCAATGACACCTCCCTTTGCTGAGACCCTACCCCTTCGGCAAGACTTCTCCCAGATGCCGGCCGTTTTGGCGAGACCACCAACCATCGTTGGGACATCATGTCGAAGCCTTCCTCTCTCGGTGAGCTTAGACCCTCTTTCAGGGAGACCACCACTTGTCGATGAGACATCTTGGTGAGCCCAAAACCTTTCGATGAGAGCTCCATTTATTGGCCAGACCTCCCACTGATGCCAATATTATGCTAAGAGTCTCATTATTTTGGTGAGGCTGTGATTGATCGGCAAGACGTTACGCCGAACACAGATGTATTGGCGACCTAATTGAGCCCGCACATAAAAATTGGGCAACATTTCTGGTGACCTTTGCTGGATGTTTGCCTACTAAACCTGGAAACCAGTAGCCAAAACTTTTCCATTGGGCGCAAAGTCACTTAGTAAAACCTCATAACAGACCAAGAGCAGTTCTCACATGGCTAGAACTCACTCGAGACTTATGAAGCAGATCAGGGCACTAGAAACTTATTGAAACTAGAGAAACTAAAGTGAAACTATTTACTATGCTGGAACAACATTTAGGGAATGAAACAACTATTAAACTAAAGTGCAGAAGCACTTACTGAAAGCGTAAAACCTATCTTAATATGTTCAATGATAAATCATGCCTCAAAACAACGTTTGAGGTGAATCCCATTAACTGGGATTGGTAACCTTTCTCCATCCATGTTTGATAACTGGAATGCATTATGCTCTTTACATTCAGTAACCACAAAAGGACCTGCCCAGAAATGGTTACATCCCACTTGAGAACAATATCACCTTTTTTGAAAGCTTTGGTTGTAGCTTTCTTATAAAATGTTTTCTTCATTTGGATTTGATGATACTCCAAAGTTTTCATAGCTTTGTCTCTTGATTCTTTGAGCTCCATGAGCTCTGCATACCTCACGGACATTGGGTCATGTTCTTCATACATCTCCAACTGGTGAACAATGTCTAGAGTTGGAAGCTCTACAGATAGAGGTAATCTAGCCTCTTTACCATAAATGAGGACATATGGAGAATTACCAACTGACCTCTTAGGGTTATTCTATCTTCCCAAAGTGCAGATTTCAATGTGGTATGCCAAATTCTTTGATTCTCTTCCATAGCCCTCTTAATAATTCTGATCAAGTTTTTATTTGTACTTTTAGCTAATCCATTAACCTATAGGTAATAATTGGAGGAAGTATTCAAATGAATTTTGTGTTTAACATCCCAATCTATGACTCTTAATCCAATAAATGCAAAAGCATTATCTGAAATGATGGAGTCAGGAACTCCAAATCTGGTGATTATATCTTCATAAAAATTCAAAACTGAAGATTCATTTGCTTCTTTCAAAGCTACTGCTTCTGTCTACCGTGTGCAATATTCTATAGTAGTAAGCACCTACTTGTGACCAGCACTAGATGGTGGATTATTTGGTCCAATAAAGTCAATGCCCCATCTCATGAAGGGATGCTCTACTTGAATTGGACGTAAAGGCATAGTTGGAACCTTTTCCTTTCCTACAAACAAAACACATTTAATACACTTCCTTGACCATGCATATGCATCTTTAAACAAGTTGGGCCAATAGTAACCAACTCTCATAATTTTCCAAGTGGTTGTCCTTGGAGCAAAGTGCCCTCCTGAAACTCCATCATGAAACTCATACAGTACCTTTTCTATTTGGTCAGCATCAATACACCTTAATAAGACACCATTCAAATCTTTCCTGAAAAGAATATTATCAATACGGACATAAGGAATCAACTGCAATCTAAAGTATCTTCATTTTTCTTTGTCTAGACCTGGTGGACATTCACCAGTGTAAAGAAAATGGGTCACTTCTTGAACCCAACTCGCTGTTAATGCTAGTGCAACACCTTGAACATTTTGAGGCTGATCAGTATTAGCTAAAGTAGCATCAGTTTCTAATTTTTGTGCATCTTCAGAAGTGGAGGTAAATTTCTCACAAAGTCCTCTACCTCTGACTAGTTTTGTGATGTTGATGTTGATGTCAAATTCCATTACTTTTGTGATCCACCCTGCTCTTTTCTCACTAAGATCTTTGTTCAACAAAAACTTCTTCACACTTGGGTGTGCAACCAAAATATGAATTTTATTGTTTGAAACTAGAGGCTTAAACTTCTTTAGGCTTTTGATCACAGCGAGAACATGTTTCTCAACAAATGTATATTTCTCTTCATAATCAGCAAGTACTTGACTAAAGAAAGCTATTGGTTGCTCTAAATTATCACTATTTTTTTGAACCAACATAGCATAGATTGAACTAACGCTGCCAAAAGCATATAAAAAGAAATCTTTAGAGAAATATGGATTTACCAATGTCATAGCTGATGCTAAAGCTTCCTTTATTTCTTCAAAACTATGTTTTGCTTCTTTAGTCTAACTGAAAACTGCATTCTTTTTTAGCATGGTAGTCAAGGGATGTAATAAATTTGTAACATCGGGAATGAGCCTTCTTAAAAAGTTGATCCTCCCTAAAAATCTCTATAGTCCTTTCTTGTGATTGGGTAATGGCAGTTCAAATATAGCCTTAACTCTTTCAAGATCAATGGTAACTTCGTCTTTTGATACTATGTGGCCTAACAGTTTACCTTCATGAACTGCAAAAATAATCTTTAACGGATTGAGAGATATTCCATATTCTATACATTTTTCAAAGACTTGCTTTAGATGTGACAAGTGTTCATCTACATTCTTTGAATATATAGTTATTTCATCTAAGTAAACCAACAAAATTTTCTAGATTAAACTCTGAAATGCCATATCCATGGCACACTACAAGGTGGCACCAGCATTAGATAAACCAAAAGGCATTCTCTCGTAGGCCATAGTGCCCCACTTTGTTGTAAATGTTGTTTTATACTGATCCTCCTCTTTGACTAAAATCTGGTTATAACCAGAATACCCATCCAGAAGAGAAAATCTCTCTAAACCGGCAACAACTTGGAGGATTTGTTCCATAGACGGTAAGGGGTAATGATCTTTCAGAAATGCTCTGTTAAGATCTCTGAAATCCACACATAATCTTATCTCACCGCTCTTTTTTCTAACCGGAACAAGGTTAGAAACCCAAGATGTGTGTTTAATTGGAAATACAATATCCCCCTCAACTAACTTGGTCAGCTCTTTGATCATCAAGGGTTCAAGCTTGGGGTTCAATGGTCTCTATTTTTGTCTAACAGGCTTGGCATCAGGTTCTAACTCAATTTTCTGTTGTGCAATATGAGGATCAAACCCTCTTAAATCAATATATTGCCAAGCAAAAACATCGTGATACTCTTGGCATAAAACAATGAAATCTCTCTTATCTTCAACCGAATAGATTTTTCCTAATTTGAGAAGCTTACCTTTAAAGATTTCCACTTCTTCATAATGATCTTCTTTCACTTGAATGCAAACTTTTTTCTTCTTAAGTTGGTCATCATAATTAAATATAGATTCCAAGGTAACCAACACTTTGGGAAGTTTATTTGTCTTCAACTGTATCACTTGATCATCATACTGTTGTTTGATCTTTTCTTGGTTCACTACAGAAAATTGATCTTCTTGGAGAAGAAAGGTTAAAATCTATTCATCACTTTCAAATACCTTCCAGTTAATGTTGTTATTGAGAATTGACGACCTGATAACCACCTTGACATACTGTTGTATTTTATCCTTTTTGATATTGCCTAGGATATCAAACTGTGCTCCAATTGTTGCAAGTCTATCAACATGCTTATTCTGATTGCATGGAACAAAAATCTGATTGAAGGCATTAAATTCTTCAATTATATTCCATACTCTATTTCTGTAAGACTTCAAAGCATCATTCTTGGCAACATTCAACCCCTAACCTGATTAACTATCAATTCATTGTCTCCATAGACTTTCAAACAGTTGATTCCTCTTTTCCTTGCCCACTCAAGGCCTTGAATGAGTCCTTCATACTCAACACTATTGTTAGAACATGCAAAAGAAAAATGAAAGGCTGAAAAATACTTATCATCTTGTGGAGAAACTAGCATTGCACCTCCACCTGCTCCATTCTTGCTTCTGCAACCATCAAAAAACATTTCCTAGAGTTCACTTTGTTGTTGCAACAATTGATCTGTACCTTTTTCGAGGTTTGGAACCTCTACATCAGGTTACAACATCACATAATTACCCATACTAGCATCTTGAATACAGTCTTCAAGACTGTCCAACACATTTCTAGTTGCCAACTTAGGAAACATCACATCAAGAATAGCTTCTGCTTGAAGCTCTTGAGCAGCAGCCAGCTCGCTATCAATAAAAATGACACAATTTGTGTCTACAGTAGTAGGGATAGCATTGGTAGGACTTGGGTTATATGGCTCAATATGATCTTTAGCCAACTTTTTAGATTTAATGGTAACCTTAGTTCCATATCTTGTTCTAAACAGTATATGTGACCAATCAGCTGACACATAACCACCTATCTTAGTTGTAAAGTCTCTTGAGAGACATAAAGAAAAGAAAGGCGGGAGATCTATGACACATATGTCCTGGGGAACTAAAAAATTTGGACAAGCATGAAGGGTAAGACTCAAATCTTTAATAACACCCAATGTATTAACATAAGTACCATCCAATTGGATCACTCCTTTATCTAAAGGTTGATACTTTAGTCCAAGCTTGTCAACAATTTGCTTTGGCATTACCGAGCTACTAGCTCCACTGTCTACCATACAGTTATGAACTAACTTATCACCTATGATTACAGACACATAAAATGGAGGTGGTTTGACTTCTTTTCCTACCTCTTTGCTGGGATGTTTATCCTTTTCTTAGGGATTATTTTTCAATATAGTTCTAACTTGACCTATTGGAGACTTAGATTCATCAGACACTTTAAAATTTGACAAAGCTGAGTGTAACATATCCTTTTGACCTAGAATAGCTAATGAATCCCACATAGACATCCTTACATCCATCTTTTTCATACTATAAAGAATATTATAAGGTACAACTGGGTTCACTTTATGATGTACCTTTCTGCCAGCATGATTAGCTTGCAAGTGTGGCTGCTCCTTAACTGGGAGTTATTGATTTCTTTGCAAACCATGAGTCACTTGAGATGTAGATGGTTCTACAGCTATTGCTTTCCCTTTATCAGCTGCTTGATCCAACTCAAAAGCTATTTTCTTTGCCCTTATGTTAGCCACAACTGGAGAATTATCTACATTCAATCCACATAATTCCTCACTTTGCTAGTTAAGTATGGTAGTATCATTGGTAGGTTGATCTTGATGTTGTAGAGATGCATCATTGCATTCATTTTGTTGTGAACTTGAGGAATTCTATACCATAAGTGCCTAATTAATGAACCCATTTGAGCAAGTGACCTGATTGTGTGGTTGGTTACAAGGGTACCACCACTCATAATATGCTGCTAGGTTGTTTTGAATAGGGACAAGATCCTTAACTACACTAATCGGTGCTCGAGCATGAGCCTAAAAAGGTCTAGTGTTTACACTCTATCTTGGGCCCTGGTAGTTGCCTTGATACGCTTGTATATTACCTTGATATTGTTGTTGTTGACCTGAATTCTGCTGTTGATAGGGCCTGTTATATGATTACTGCTTTTCTAAGGTCACAAGCTTATTTCCAAAAGTCTGTAATAAACTTTTGATCTCTTGTAACTCACTTGAAGATCTTGGAACATCAGTTTCTTGAGTTACAGCAGCTGAAACAGGTAGCAAAGGTGCTAAAGGTGGTATCTACAAAGGGATATTCGAATGAATATCTGGAAATATAGGCATTGGTTGCCTAGGAGAAATTTTACCAGCTTGTATTAGGTTTTTTTTCATCTCTAATTGCTACTTCAAATGCATCTGGTAGACAAACACCCCCCATTGATTGTATCATAACAGATATATCGCTGTTAAGGGCCTTCAAAAAATACAAAAATGCATATTCTGGAGGTGGTCTCACTGTTACAAGAATTCTATCCCAGGTTCTTTGAAATCTGAAGTTGAAATCATTCATTTGCTCCTGAGGAGCCCTCTTAAGCGTAGTCAATTGCTCCAATAGAGACAAATTATCAGACCTGTCCTAAAACTGTCTGTGTAATTTTTCACCCAACTCATTCTAGGTGGCAATTGAACTTACTCCAAGACTCCTGAACCATTGTAATGCTCTTCCTTTAAATGATGTTGCAAGAAGTCTTACAGCTACATCTTCTTGTGTGATATGGTGTACACCACATAAGGAGGCAACGTCTTAGATATGTTCAATTGGGGTAGTCTGATCTTCCCTAGTGAAAATTGGTAAGCTTTTTAAAGCTTCCATTGGAATGTCGTTGTGCTGCGTCAAATTTAATGGACTACCTCCATTAAATGGAACAAAAGGCTGATTTCTAGGAGCAACCATTAAAGGTGGATTTGGATTTGTAAAAACTGTAGCTAATGAACTTGTGGCAACAACAGGATTTGAAAATATATAACTAACAAGGGCAATTGGACTGCTTAGAGGAGACCTTTCTGTTCCAAGGCTAGGTGAAACTGAACGATTCTCAATTTTTTTTTTAGATGGTCTTCCTTTCCTTCTTGATGGTGAAAACACAATTTTTGGTCTAACACCAGGTGGTGTAGAATGTACTCTCTTAGAAAGAGGTGCCCTTTTTGTTGCTCTACCTTGTCTTCTCCTTGTCTAAACTCTTCTCATAAACTATAAAAAGCTCTGATTCTGATCTCTTTCTCTTTATGGAGTCGCTAGGTATGCAAAAATAACTTCTGCAAAGTTTGAAACTTGCTGGTTGCATACCAAACCAACAAAATAATGTGGAACTAGTCCCACTGGGCATGCCAGAAACTGTTATCACTTGAAATTGCACCCTGTTGAACCTGATGTTCAACACCTCAGTGTAACATGGGAAGACTGCCAAAGTTGTGGGTCACATGTAGATAGAGGTCAACCTCCAGAGAAGTCCGGCTTCCTTTGGTATCATGTAAACTACTGATTCTATAAAGGAAAAGGGAGAATGAGTGCATAAAAATAAAACTAAACCCTATGGTGATACACCAAACTGATAAGAATCATGAAATAAAAAGATGAACATACACTGGAAAAAGGATGATAGTTATTTCATCTACCCAACATAAATCTTATGAAACTTATGCATAATTTATGACAAAAGGCTTCATTTGCATATGTATCTTTAGAAGGAAAGATGAATATCACAACTTTTGAAACTCAAATTCAAATATAATAAGCACAGTTCAAAAAATTGCATAATCTGAAAGAAGAATGAAGGTAGCGTAAAAAAATAACACTAATCTTCAAGGTAATCTTTGTATTCCAAATTCCAAAAAAGAGTTACAAAACATACATCAGCTGAGAAAGGATTGTTAAAAATCACTAACTCCCTAGAATGCATAATCCGAACTCCTTTACAAAGAGGCAAAAATTCCCTATATACAAAAAGTGTTGGCCCCTAGGGCTTACAAAAATATCAACGTTCATAAAAATCTGCCCCTAGATCTTTTTAAATGAAACTAATGCTACATTCAAGTGTATCCATGCTGTCCATGTCAGTGTGAAGGATCACCCTCAAGAGAAGTCCTCTGATCTTTTGCAACCACAACATTAACTTCTGGTCTCCATGTCCACCCTCGAACTTCCATCATAGCCACTCTAAATGCCCTAGAGTAGAGCCATTAATATCGATCTTCCATCTGCCAACAGAGATCCCAGCTATCAAGGAAACTTGTGGCCTTTTCTTCCTTTCAGTTTTCCTATGCTAAAAATCTCCCTGCAAGTTGACCATCTTCGAGAAGCAGCATTCGACCTTTATGTTAGATTCAAGCACCATTGTTTCACCAAGCTGACACATTCCTTTGATCACAGAGTATATCCATATTGCTTGCATTCCACTGATCTTCCACAGGGGCAGTCACAATAGTCCAACAGTCAATGGTTTTCCCTTAGTTCTCCCTGATTGGGTGAACACACTCCACATAAGATTCTCTGGCGGTCAAAAGTCGCTTCATCAGAATCACATGTCAGTGAGACACTAATTGTGTCTCCCCGATGCGAGTACACCTCATAGCAACTATCGACATAACACGCAACGGTCGGCAAGAGTCCATAGCGAGCGGCTAGAGTCCTATCGATATCCAACATTATCGTCCAAACACCATGGCGAGTCCTCAGAAGTCATACTGATATCACCATTTCATCGCCCAGACACCGAAATTCAGCAAGAGTTCTCACCAAAGTCTATAGTGGACCTATTGTTATAGGAAAGAGACCACCAACGGTCACCGGGACCTCTTGCTGAAGCCTTCATCTCTTGGCAAGCTCGGACCTTGTTTCAGGGAGACCACCACTTGTCAATGAGACATCGTGGTGAGTGCAAACTCTTGGCGATGAGTCCTACCGTAGCCACACATCTATTGGTGAGAATTTACTCTCTCGGCAAGACCTCATATCGATCCCTTCCTCCTTTGGTGAGACACCTTCGGGTCGGCTAGACATCATGGCTGGCAGCCAAAGTTATAGTGATACCCTTTCATCGCCGAGAGAAATGTACTCGGTAGGACATCATGTCGAGCTCCTCTATTCTACCCCGAGCTCACTTAACTTTGGCAGGACCCTACTTGGTCGGCGAGACCTTTCACTGAGCTCAAAACACTACACCGAAGGGAGAATCCCTTGACGTGACTAACAACCATCGGCGAGACATCTTGTTGATGGAACCTCTTTTCACTGAGGCCTCATCTCTTCGGCTAGACCTTATCCTGAAGGCATAACCTTTCACTGAGATATTATCAGGTCAACAAGACCATTCATCGAAGCTACCTTTTTCAATGAGAGCTCATATTAGTCGGGAAGACATTTCTCGATCGGCGAGACCTTTTTCTAAGCTCCTTTCATTTACTGATGCCGTTTCACTTTAGCGAGACCTCACCCCGTCGGTGAGACCTTATAGCGAAGCCCCCACATATATCGAAGGCATCCCATTTTGACGAGGCCTTACCGAGTTGGCAAGACCTTACACCGATGACACCTCCCTTCACTGAGACCCTACCCCTTTGGCAGGACTTCTTCCTGATGCCGACCATTTCGGCGAGACCACCAATGGTCATTGGGACCTCATGCCGAAGCCTTCCTCTCTCGGTGAGCTCAGACCCTCTTTCAAGGAGACCAACACTTGTCAGTGAGACATCTTGGCAAGCCCAAAACCTTTCGGCAAGAGCTCTATTTATCGGCCAAACCTCCCGTCGATGCCAATATTACGTCGAGAATCCAATTCTTTTGGTGAGGCTACGATTGATCGGCAAGACGTTATGCCGAACACAGATGTCTTGGCGACCTGATTGAGCCTGCACATAAAAATTGGGCAACAATACATTCAAGCATTCTCCTTCCCCCTACCCTTTTCTCTCTCCCCCCTCCTTTTAAGAATTTTCTTTGTCATAAAAGATTCACATTTTTTGTCTCATTTATACAAATTTATCGAAAGCGCTAGGAGTGAATAAAGATATGTAAAAGATGATGGATTATGTCTAAACAACAACTTTCCATCTTATAGCTAATTAAATCCTTAATATTTGAATAGTTTAGAGATCGAATAATGCTTGTATATGTATGTGTAGCAATAAGAGAGCCTATGTGAAGATTGAAATTTAAAACATCACTTTGGTATTTTTCCGTAGGCAGTGAAATGATATTTTGAGTAATACAAACCTACACACACATTGATATTTTTTGGCATTGCATTGAAGAATTTTTTTTCTCTTATACCTACCCTCGACTAGACATGGAGGTATATAATATTGGTTTCTAGCTTTATTTTGTAAGTAGTTAATTTCACAAAGAAAGAATTAAATCTTCTTAATGTCCTATGTCAGGTGTGAAAGCATATGAATCACTTACTGAAGGCACCATTTTGTATTCATCCAAAAACTGGTTTGTTCTTTTTTTAATGTTTCTTGCATGTGTTTTTTTTAGGCTCTAGAGATGTAACTCAGCTCTTTCCTTTGCACTTTTCATCTATTTTGATGATTATAGTAGATTGTCCTCATAATTTTTCATGTAGATCTATTTGTAACCTTATTTTCTACCAATCAATTTGCAAGCCACTCACATATTGAGGACCATTTCACTAACTTGTAGTCATTCATTACTTCATATGTTGTAGGTTGTGTCTGTGTGTCAATAAATCTTGGTGATTGTGAGAACTTTAATCCTACAAGTGTACCCAATCTTTCTCAAGTAAAAGTCTTACCTTATTTTATAGTACTTTAAATGGTTAACTGAAGGTGCTTCTTTAGATCTGAGATAGTTGAACCTTGGATTAAAATATGGTATTACATGGGTAGTATAATGATAAAACTAAGGTCCATTGAACACAAATTACAATTATAATTATTTCTCCTTTACCTACCTCTACATTAATGAAAAAATAGATCCCTATAAATCTAACCATGAAAGTGTTGAAATCTATAGTATTGTAGGACTCCAGAAACTATCAAACATATTCTTTTTGATTTTTTTATGCTCAGGAAATTTGGTACTTATTTTTCCATAAGCTGAAGGTCTGGAATAGCAATGGTAAAATTAATTGGCATAATATTTTTTTTTGTAATTTCAAGCTCAAGTTTGATTGTAAGCTATTTTGGTATTTATTATCCAATGAGATCATGTGGCATTTGTGGAAGGTGAGAAATGATGATAAATTTAAGGGTATCAAGAGGGTACTTACTGAGTCTTGCAAGAGACTCACTTTCTACTTTGTTGCTCTGCAGGTTTCAACTCTTGTGGAGATCTCAATGGAGAATTTCTTGAAGTCAATAACTAAAGGTGTTGCTAACAATACCAGAGAGCATCTGAGAAGTGGACCCGCCTATAGGTTGAGCTTGGAAGAGACCATGTTGTTCCACCAGACATTTGATGAGATCCAAAGAGCAACTGATGAAGCTGCAAGCCCAAAAAGACAACGCAGCTCCCAATAGTTGGACCCCCAAGGAGAAACAATGGCGAACCTTGATATTGAAGAAGTCAACAATGAGGAGAATGTAATCAACACTATGTATTGTTTATGCTGATTTGAATAGTAGCAACTTGTGGTGCTTTTAATAGAAATTTGTATTGTCTATGCTGGTTTTGAAAACAACCGGTGCTTTTTGGTTTCTTTCTTGCTATGTAAAGTATTGATATGGTATATTTCCTGTTATGGAAATGCTTTGATGTTGTACTAATCCTAATGATGAATAGGAATTTTACTGATATGTAATGGACCTTAAACTATTTTCAATACAAAAAAAAAAAGATAATAGATATTGCAAGTTCATTACATGTCTCATGTATGTGTTAGTATTTTAATTTTGTTTAAGTTGTTCAAGAGATTGATTAGGTCAACAATATGTTCTGCAAGTTTTGTTCTCTTGATGAGATCGGTGTGACATTGGATCCATCTTGATAATAGAATTCATTGGCAAGACATGGACTATTGGAGTGATATTTCTATCTTGTGTTAATGATTGATCTCTCATCGATGGGTTGGCTTCGGTTGTCATCACCAAGAGTCTCCACGATGGTACATTTCAACGAATACTTTTTAAAAAAAAAAAATGCATTGTTTCATCACAATTTTGATGAAAACCACCGACAAAGTTGTTATAGCTGCGACAAAGGCTTCATTGTAACTCCTTTCCCAATTCATCGCAATTTCAACGAAGTCCACCGATGAATCACAGAAAAGGTCCGACAAAGGCTTCATCGTAACACCTTTCCCATTTCATCACAATTTTGACAAAGGACACCGATGAATCACAGAAAAGGTCTGATGAAGTTGCTTAGTTGTGACGAAGGCTTCATCATAACTCCTTGCCCATTTCGTCACAATTTCGACGAACTCTACCGATGAATCACATAAAAGGTCCGACAAAGTTGGTTAGCTGCGATGAAGGCTTCGTCGTAACTCCTTTCCCATTTCATCGAAATGGCGACAAAATTTTTGTCGATATTCTGATGAAAATCTGAGTCATTTTATGATGCCGACAACTGACGAATCTATGTTGTTATTTTGACGTTTAATGCGTCAACATTTCGACGAGAAAATAGCAATGAAATTGTTTTGTTCATTTCATCACTTTTCTAAAAAATATTTTTGAGATCATCAAGCCACTCAACACCATGCTAAAACAAGATGCTAAGATCAAGTGGACCCCCAAAGCAAAGCAAGCTTTTGAAGAGATTAAGAGAGAAATTGTTGAGGCACCTTTGCTCATCAGCCCAAACTATTTGAAGCCATTCTACATCTATTCATTTGCTTCACATCACTCGTGTGCTAACATCCTAACACAAAAGGACAATGAAGGAAATGAGCACCTAATTACCTTTATGAGTGCTCCCTTGAAAGATGCTAAGCTATGGTATCATAATGTAGAAAATAAAGCATATGCCCTTGTTAGAGGAGTGAAGAAATTTTAGCATTACATCTTACACAATAAGGTGTTTTCTATAGTTCCTGACCCAACAGTAAAGAAATTGCCTATGCAGAATGAGCTGGGAGAACAGAGAGCAAAGTGGGTTACCCTATTGCAAGAGTATGACATGGAGATCCAACCCATGAAGTTAGTAAGAGCGAAATCACTCACCCAAACAATAGCTAAAATAGTAGCAGAAGTAGGACCTAAACTTACAGTGCAGTAGTACCAGCTAGAGGACGTCTCCCTAGGGGAATGGTATGATGACGTAGTCTACTATTTGTTGAACCACAAATTCTCATCCTGGACTTATAGGGAGTCCAGAATTGCACTCTACACCTAAAAATCAGAAGCTTCATGCTACAAGGATTCATACTATACAAAAGGAATCATGAAGGTGTCTATTTGAGATGCCTTGGTAGAGAAGAAGCAGATCAAGTCTTAACGGAGTTTCATGTCAAATTTGGAACCGACCATGGATCTGGCCCTTCGGCTGCTCATCGGATTTTGCGAGTAGGTTACTGTTGGCCAACAGTCTTCAAGGATGCTCATAGTCATGCTCACTCATGCCACACATGCCAAAAAACTACTACCAAGGAAAAGAATGTTGTCCTACTACAACCCATTTTGGAGGTGATGTTATTTGCACAATGGGGACTTGACTTCATTGGTCTAGTAAGCCCTCCATCATCTGTAGGACACAGGTACATTCTAATTGCTTCCAACTATTGCACTAGATGGACATAAGCAATTGCATGTAGGAAATTCACAACCAGAGTAGTTACAAATTTTCTGGAAAGTTCTATTTTAAATCGGTTCAGCTATCCTTATGCATTGGTGCATGATAATGGACCTACATTTGCTTTGTTAAAATTTTCTAGTTGGGCTTTCGATTATGGAATTTCCCTCAAATTCTCGTCCAACTACTACCCTCAAGGCAATGGCCTTGCAGAATCCACGAACAAGAATTTGGTCACCATGATTAAGAAAATGCTTGATAAGAATCCCAAGGACTGGCATACCTAGCTCTATTTCACCCTTTGGATAGATCGCACCTATCATAAGGCCGCCCTTGGCAATTCCCCATTTCATCTTGTTTACGGTTTAGAGCCCATATTTTTGATACACCTATAAATCCCTACCCTTCAATTTGTCAACAATTTTTACAAAGGAGGGGATCATAGAGAAGCTCGCTTAGCTAAGCTACTGCATTTAGAAAAAGTACATGACCGCACAATATAAAATTTCACTAAGCACCAGGGCCTAGTTAAAAGATGGTTTGACTACCAAGCCAAAATCAAAGCCTTTAGAATTGCAAATCTAGTCTTGTGTTGGGACAAGGCCCACGAAAATAAAGGGGGACATAACAAATTTAACAAGCTTTGGCTTGGCCCCTTTCAAATAGGTGAAATCCTAGGAGACAATGCTTTCTGCTTAAAGACCCTAACTGGTGAGGACGTCCTGTTGCTTTTCAACGGATAGCATCTAAAGCATTACTTCCAAGCCCGAGCTCTTTTTAGAGTTATTCATGTAAATACTTATATATAGGTTAGGGTAGGTTGCTTGTAGTTTGCTTGCATTTTGTTGTTTTGTGTCACCTCATTTTGCTCATCTCTCAACTATTTTTGTTTTGATGAGGGTGTCCATTTTTTGCTGCGGTGGTCATGCTTGTTTGACAGACGGTTCACTTTGTTGCCCACTCTTAGTGTTCTTTGGGTAAACATTCACTCTCAACCATTGGTATCTGACTGCTGCTATGGAATGAATTCCTCATTTGAACTGTTTCTTAGAGCTTGACCCTTGGTTGAATCCTTTTACGTTCATCTCAGATCCTACACAAAACACATATTAATCATTTCCAAAGTGTTGTACAGTGGCTATTATGACAACTTCGTAAGTTAAAAATCTTAAGTCTACTCCAATGACCACTATGGTTCCCCAAACCCATAGTAGGCTTTAGTGCCTACACGGTTGAGAAAAAGAATGATAAAATGTGAAAAGAAATATCAAAATAAGGATAAGAAATGAAAATTCTAAAATCAAGCAACCATATGGGTGTGTGGGTAACTCTACCAGGGCTATGGATGCCCAGCTGACAGTAGAGCAATATCTGTGGGGTCACAACAACAACTTCGTTGGGGCTATGGACGCCTGAATGGCAGCGGGGCAATGTCCAAGTTACTTTTGGTGTTGGACGATTCATGTAGCTTGCTCGGTTGATTAGCGACCACTTGTCATAGTTCCTAAGGAAAGGAAATGAACTCACCAAGCACCCACTTCTGAGATATTTCATAGGTTGACTCAACTAAGGACCCTATTCTCCTTATTCACTTTTGGATGTCGGCCCTTAGTCTACGAAACTGAAAATTTTCGGTTCTGAATGAATACTTATCCTCAAAATTCTTGGGAGTGTTCTCCATTAGAATCACCATTTGTTATGCCCTCAGCACACACGCCCCATTCAAAATGGAGACCCTCTCTTTCCTTCACCTTGTTGGGTCATTTTTGTCATAACCTCATTTTGTGTGCCCCCTGTTTGGTGTCCCAAATAGTCAGTGAGTCTCAAAGTATCATTTCAAGTCGACTGTGTTTCATCCCCCTCAAATTTTCTAAGTCCTAGTTCCTTGTAGAGTTCCCTAAATATTTTTCATTTGCAAAGCGTCCTTGGGGCCCTCCAGGTCTGTCATAGTGGGTTTCCCTTGGCGGATTTCCTTGGTGCATTCACCATGTAAAACATCTGAAATGATTCGTCCTTTCGTGGCCTAGGGCTTGCCACCTTGGTTGATGTTCTCATGTTTCTAAAAGTTCAACTGACCATCCTTCATTCGTATTGGGCCTAGTTTTCTAGATCTCCCTTCCTGGGTTTCGATTATGCACTAGCCTTTCAAAAACGACCATCCCTCGGTAGATTTCCATCCATTAAACCCTGAGGTTTTCTCCACTAGTGGCTATCCTTAAAACATGTCAAGTGGCTACCTGCAAACTTCTTCTAGGCCTCTAGACTCTAGCCCACTTGTGGCCATTTTTGAATTAGAAAACCCACCAATTCCCGGGCTGTCGTACGAGTGTTAATGGCTAGTATTTAATGTCGTGTTTTCTATAAATAGGCTAGTTTTACCTATCATTTTCACATTCTAGGTTAGCTAGAGTGATCAAAGCAATCAGAGAACATTCATTGTGTGCCACCCTCGAGCCCGTTGCCTCCCTTCTTAGGTCCTTCGTATCTATCGATAGTTTCATCATCCTCATTCACTGGGCTCTAGCGGTAAGTTGGTTGTCTGCCCTCCTGTTGTGTTTTTCTATGATTTTTTGCAAGAATAGGGGATAAAAAGGAATGAAAAATGAATACATTTGATAGAGAAAAATGAGGCATTTAAAACCCTGTAGCAGAGTTTTAAGAAACCTTCATGAATCACCCTCAAAGAACTAATGGAACCTCACTCCCTTAGTGCCATTCTTTGGCCAAGGAATTTGTGACTCTTGGAGCCCCCAACTCCCAATGCCATCACTTACATGCAAAGAAAAATGAACTATCGAATGATGAACCTACCTCTCGAGCTCACCATGGTGGCAAGACTTTCATCCTTCTCCATTGGAATGTCATCTTTTGAACTAAAATGAAGTGGAGTCCTTCACACGTCCCATGTCCGTTTCTGTAGGATTCCATCCTCGGGATGCCACCCATCATTCACCTCTTGAAAATTCTTTCTAGCTCCACCCATCCGGCGTCCGGACCCCATCCCTCCGTTCATTTCTCAACATTGAAGTTGGAACAACCTTACCAAGTGCCCTCCAGTTTCTAGTTTGTGGATTTTTGTTCATGGATTGTCGTGATGATATTGTCATTCCTTATGACTTTCTGGTGACTGCCTTCTTCTCACTGGTCTCCGATCATCCTTTGGCTATGTTAGCCTCAAAAATGCAGGTGAAATGCCTGAAGAGGTTGCCAATCTCTTGGTACATTTTAGGGTAACAGACAAGGCCAAATGGTTTAGACCTTCTACTCTTCAGGTGCTGCTAGACCTAGGCGGGTGTACCTATATGAATAAAGTAGACTTAAGGTTGCATGACTTGACTGAATTGATGGATCTATTACGATGGCACAAATGTAATAGATAAAAGCTTGCAAACTACTCCTACTCCTAATTTTAAACTTGAAATGTGAATGTTCTAATAAGACTATAAAATTCTAAGGTGTGAATGGTGTGTCTAGTGCCTACTTCTGTTGGGCTAATGGAGTCAAGATTTGTATAATGGGTGACTTACTTAATGGCTATAATTCAAATTGCTTGGCACTTGTGAATGTTTACAGCTTGTGTAAACATGCAAGAGTGTAATTACCAAGTTCTTAATGATCCAAATGTCCTTTTACAAATTACTGTGATTAATCAAAAGGATTTAATCCTGTCTTGCAAGAACCAATTAATTGAACCACACAAAAGCAGCAAATGTGCTTTCATAAATTGAAGAATATCCTTGATATTTCAGTTTAAATAATCAGGAAATGACAACCTTGGAGACAACCAGATAATGTTTTCAATAAATTTGACAAACAATTGACACCATAATCGGATCACCAGATGAATACATTCTTCTCCATTATATAATTTTAAAATATTTTACAATACATATCATGATGTTTTATTTCAGCAACCGTTCAAACTACCAACTATCTAACCTACTACTTATTTCTCCTAAATCTAATATCTCCCATATGATACAATTTCACTTTGCATATATACATTATTTTAGGGTTACAACCCTTCACATTATCCATTTGAGGTAACTCTTCATTTTGATGCAGCTCCTCGTTGAATTATCTTCGGCAAAATAAAATATTTAATTAATTGCCTTTTGGAAAATTAAATATTTTAATCTTCATCCTTGTGTCTTCGTGAATAATAATCATCATTTCGCAATTATTTTGAAATATTAACAATCTTCACTAATCCTTTTGCTGGAAAATATCTGACTTACTCAATTTAATAAAATAATCCTTGGGTAAAATAATTACCCCCTCCATGACTCTTTGAGTGAAAATATTCTCCACTTATGTCTCTTGATTGAAATATTTCACCATATTTAATAAATCATTTCTTGGGGTAAAATAATTACCTATCCATTTAACCTCATTGGTGAAAACGTTCCAATCCCCCTAGCAAAATTTTATAAACTTTACCTTTTGTGTATTTGTGGGTAAAATGATTATAGCTCCCTTTGTTAATTTACTTCTCATTTCAATGAGAGCATTTTACCTTATTAAAAAAATACTCACCTTCACCATCATTGAATAAGTCCTTACTTTATTACCGTGGCAATCCCAACATTTAAATCTCTTTTTTTAATTTTTACCCATAGAACATTGGTATCATTTATCTTAATTATTTTTCACCTCAAGCTTTCGGCGTGACTTGTATCATTGAAGAGGCATTCCGCCGATCTTTTGGTTGTCCGTTAGACTCTCCCCGAGAACTCATCAACGTATCTTGCTCTATTGGAGAGACTTAAAAAAAATCATATCGACATCACATGTCTTGCCGATAAGTTTAGGGTTTTTTCCTGATAGTTGAATTTTTGCTCCGTATTGAATATCTTCTTGCAGCCTATGAATTTAATCAATGTTTTACCGTAATGTTTGATCCCAAGTGCCTTTACATAGGCGTTTTACTCATTTCATATCAGATGCACATCCTTTGTGGCTATTTCCTGCTCACGCAATCTACTTACATCATCATTCCACATTGGGGGAAAAGCCCTCTCTTGTATTGTGAGAACATATACAACTGCTCTTATATTGCTCAATTTTGAAAATACTTTGCTGTGATGTAAAAATTTAGGCCACAGAGTAACAAAATTCATCCACTTGTTTGTGTATGTCAAGATTCATTATATGTTAAAATGGCTCCTTTAATTCACTGCCCATGTGATTATGCCATCGCACATTGCCCTTTTACTTTTGTTCTCTGAATATGTTTGACTGTCATGTATAAATCCAACTAACATTGGTTTGTACTATATGCACTTAGTACATTATGCCTATCAACATTCCATGCTTTGACATGTATTAATATGCATAGTTTGAGAGCATCATTATTGGAAATAACAACACTAATGTCCTTTGGTGGTATCATCTTCTAGTTTTGGTTCCAATGTGTTGATGCCATCCAAAAAATGCTCTTAAAGGTCTCTTTTTCAAAAATCATTCTGAGTACAACCCAAGTAATTTCGATCTCATGGTGCCTTATTGTTTTGCAATTATTCTATCAAAACCCAAAATACATCTTAGACTGAAGTTGGTATTTATCAGGATTTATTTACTTACATCTTACATTGTGACAAAACAGATTAAGTAGCCTCCAAAATGGCCTTTGAAAATTGATCAAATAATCTACAAAAGCCCCGAGATTGCACCAGAGTATTGAATTATGGTAGGAGAGCGCGCTTACCGAATGATTTTGCATGAATATATTTGGATTGAAAGCTGATCACAATCAAAGCTTCTTGTTCAACCATTTTTTGGAAAATTGTGCCTGAAAAACTCACCAATTTGCAATTTTGTAAAAATGTCAAATCACATCCTGTGAAGCCATAACTTGGGAGACTGGCTCATTTGGGATCCATGAGCATGTGTGCACAATTATTTTTCATCAATCTTCATTCTTCACAAAATATCAAATGCCAAAGTTGACCCTTTTGCAGCTGTTCTAGAAATGGAATCCTCAAACTGTGTAAAATCTAGTCGGAATTGATTTTGCAAAAATACCAAATGATGTTCAAATGCCCTAAAAATTGGCATGGATGCACCTTGAGATAGGGAGATTCAAGAGCACCAATTGATATTTCATAATATCTTTTTATATTCTTAATATTTTCCCTCAAAGTAGGCCACTTTAACAGATTTCACTATGCTGGCAGCAGATTTTCTAAAAACCCTTCAACTTGTCGCTTTGAAACTTTGTCAAAACAGATCAGATGAAGCTAAAAACTGGCGTGCATACTCCCATGTGATAAATGAACATGTTTGTAAAATTATTTCACTTGGAATTGTACTAATTTTGTTTTATGATTTTTCAAAATGTGCTCCTGAGATTGTTTTTCTCAACTGTACTCCTGGGTGTTAAAATCAATTTTTTCAATATGGGGACCTAAAATTTGCATGAAATTTTAAGTCCTAATAGGCTACATGAGTGAAAATGATAAAAATCTCCAACCTTTTATGGATCATACATGTCAGACTTCCACCATTGGGACTCCGTCCCATCCTAGCCGTAGCAAAAGGGAGAATTTCCTTCACCTTCCTAGCATCCAAGACCTGGTCCTCTATTGGCTAATGAACTCCATTCGGCGAAAACAAAGAAATAATATAGGCTAGACCCTTTGTCAGGCCTAATCCATTAGACTTCTTCCAACAGACTCTCACTTTCTTCCTGCAGTTTCCAGATGACAATCCTCAAGCAGCCTCTTGCCATCTCCTACTCAAAACACTTAAACAATCAAGAGTTGTGTCAACCGCCTTTCAAACCCATGGGTCCCAACTAGCAAAATTCTTCCCTGGAAATTCCACCTCACTATGGTTGTTCCTAATGGAAAACTCCAGACGACCTTCCCTCCTCTTGACTCCTATCACCTAGAAGATGACCCAAATCCCTCCAATCGCCAAACAACTTTGACGCACATGCCAAAATAGGGCATTCTCCCAATGGACCTTCCATTTTGACAAAGTCACGAGGTAGAAGAAATCATATGGATTACCCTACCCTGTTCTCTCTTCAAAATAGTCATCCTAATAGGGAAGTTTGAACTCTAGGGCCCAGACCATGCAAAGTCCCTCTTGACAAATGGTAAACCACAACTTGGACTAAATGTTACATTTTTGAATGATGAATTATCCAATCTAACTCTTTTTGTAGGGATTTGGCTAACCTTTTTTGTTTTCATGCTTGATTATGCTCACCTTGCTTTTGTTTGTAAAATATATAGAATTGGGTGTAGGACCCTCGAGGGAAGTCATGGAGAAAGATAAAGGGAAGAAAATAGGCAAATGTCCTCATGGAAAAGAAGAAAAATATCAAATGAAAGACCAGTTCCAAGGGGAACCATTGTAATCTAAAGTCACCACATATCGGAAAGATGTCTCTGACACCAACATAGGGCATGTGAACATCGATGAATTCATACAAAGGGTTAGGATTAGCCCTAAGAAAAAAAATGCAAGAGTGATCAGAAGTAGCGAGATAGCCAAAGTTGTAGGTTTTCCTCCCCCTCTTGTCGCCCCCAAACTAGTAATGGCTTGCAGGGAGGAATACCAACCAGAAACTAGAACAATAGTGGACAAGGATGGGAATGTGTTAGCTAACATGTCGGCCAAAGAAATAACTAAGACGTTTCATATGCCTACCTTCGGGGAGATGGAATTTTCAACCATAGAAGAGTGCAAGGCAGTGTGGGATGAGAACCCAATTAAATGTAAGAAGCATCTAAATCAACCTTGGCTCAAGGAGAAGATGGGCAGTGCTGCAAAGGTTCCCCAAGAGCTCTTTCGTAGTGACTTCTATGAAGACTATCATGATCTGCAAACCCTACTAAGTAGAGTAATGGGCCTTCCTACTTCTACCTACTTTCAAGAGTGGATGGTCTACTTTGTTGAACAGATTCTCAGCAGAAAAGAGAATATCACATTCTACTGGGGAGAGATAATAAGTGATTGCTTTCATGAGCAGTTCATGGTAGCCAAAAAGACCTCCAAGTTCTACATGAAATCCTACCTCGTCTATTCCTTGGCTAAGTGGAGGCAATATGGTGGCTTATTCAAGGCTTCAAATCAAGAACAAGGTAGGGAGCTGAAAGTCTATGATAGGTACCACTAGTTGCAATACAAGAACTATAAGGACTACTGGAGGGTTAATGACGCTTCCATAGGTCATATCATCAGATTAATCAAAGGTGACTTTGAGAGGCGAGTCTATCACAATGCCAACGCCTTTCTAAAATAGTATGCTTTCTTGTTCACTTAGTACCAAAAATTTACATACATCTGTGCTCAAGGCTTCTCAGAAAGACCAAACAAGCTACCCCAGTATCCCAATGACCAAATAATATTGTTGGAGCTTTCTCAGAAGCTACGACATGTTCACACCCTCTTAAGTAGCAAACATTTGGTAGGAATTTCTTATCCTCTTTCTTTTGGCTAGGGGATGTATGAGCTCCATACCTCCCAGTGTGCCCAAAAATCAGAAAAGGAATTGGCTAAGTATCATTTCAAACTCCACATGGCCCGTCCATGGATTGATCCCTATTGCCACATCAGGAAGGCACTCAGACAGGAATACGTCCATCTTCATAGTGTTGAAGATTTATGGGCCAATTGTAAGGATGACTTTCAAGTGCAAATGAGGTACTACATGCAGATGACCACATATTTTGTGAAAAGGGTGAACCTATTCCCACTTCCTGATCAGGTAGAGGAAGATGAGAACAAAGTGATAGACCCTTGGTATGATGCACTTTCCAATTTACACCAACCGCTAATTGATTGGGATGAGCAAGATGTTGATGACCTCAAAATTTTGACCAAGCCCATCGAGGCTCATACAAAAGAATGGATTGATGGGAAATTTTCCCTATTGAAGCAAGAAGGGGTCATCCTGACTTAGGAAGGGCTCACAAGTGAGACAAGTGGATAGATGGTGGGGTAACTACTACATCAACAAGAGGAACTTTGAAGTCCCCTCCACTCACTCACTCAAGGAAAAGAAAAGAGATTGACGAGCAGCAGTCCAATCCAAAACTATATGCTAGGAAGGCCTCAAAAGGTGAGCCTTCCAAGAGACATAAGAAATTAGGCAATGTCACTAAAATGCCTATTATACAAGAGGATCCACTCAATGAGGGAGAGGATATGGAGGCTGACCAAGCCAAGTCCCCATTGGCTAGCTCCACTACTGCTGCTCTTTCACTAACTTCTCAAGACATGGCGGCTACCTCCCCACTTGCGGTAGACATCTCGGTCCACCTTGCCTCTTCTTCACCAACTAGACCCATCGTGGTGGTTGATTCTTCTTTAGCCACCACCTCTCCAATTTCTTCCGCTTCCATTTTGCCAGCCATGTCCTTTCCACTATCCACAACAACAATACCTATACCGACACTCTCCCTTCTAGAAGTATTCTCAAAGCATATTCATGGTGTCAGCTCTGAAATTTCTCAAGTGTTAATGAATCCAACCATCCAAACTGCCTTGGCATAGGTTCTTTCCAGCGTTCCTACCTCAAAGCCTTCGACTGAGCCTCCCAAAATGAAATCCACAATGGAAATATCTGAGGAGTTGGAGAGACAGGAGAGGCAAGCCATAAAGGCATTGGAGGAGGGAGCAGACGACTACCATGAGCATCCAAAACACCAACATCTGCAAATTGATAAGGTAGTCTGTGAAGGAGAGAAGACAAAATATTCTGAGAGCAATGAAGAAAGGGATGCCAGAACTAAATTCATTATAGCACTGAACTTCCAACCAGTGAACAAGAAGAAGGCCTCAAGCATAGTGGAGAGGTACCTCTCTCATAGGAGAAAGAACAAGAAAAGAAAGAACATGAAGATGTGTCACCTCCACATGAGGAAAAGAAAGATAAAGAAGAGGATGAAACCCATAAGAATCCAAAAATTGAGCAGCCTGAGGAACATGGGCATGAAGAATAAAAGGAAGAAAGAGATATTGAAGGGGAAGAAAACCCTAGGAAATGCTTTCCCATCAAATCCCCTAACAAACACACGATGTTCATCCAGGACTCCGATCACTATGGACACATAAGGAAGTAAATTTGACACGAATACACCCATTTTCATAGAGTTGAAGTTTTATGGGCCAATTGTAAGGATGACTTTAAGGTCCAGATGAGGCACTACATGTGGATGACCGCATAGTTTGTTGAAAGGGTGAACCTAATCCCAATGCCTGATTAGGTATAAGAAGATGAGAACATAGTGATAGACCCTCAGTATGATGCAATTTCCAATTTTCCACAACAGCTAATTGATTGGGACGAGCAAGATGTTGATGACCTCAACATTCTGATAAAGTTCATCGAGGCTCGTACAAAAGAATGGATTGATGGGAAATTTGTAGAATTGAAGCAAGGAGGGGTCATCTTGACTTAGGAAGGGATCAAAAGTGAGCCAAGTGGAACAGATGGTGGGGTAACTACTATGTCAATAGGAGAAACTTCAAAGTCCCCTCCACTCACTCGCTCAAGGAAAATAAAGGAGACTAACGAGTAGCAGTCCAATCCAAAAGTATATGCTAGGAAGGCCTCAGAAGGTGAGCCCTCCAAGAGACATAAGAAATTGGGTAGCATCATTGAAATTCCTATTATACAAAAGGATCCACTCCATGAGGGAGAGGATATGGAGGCTGACCAACCCATGTCCCCACTGGCTACCTCCACTATTGTTGCTCTTTCACTAACTTCTCAAGCCATGGCAGGTACCTCCCCATCTGCAGTGGACATCTTGGTCCACCTTGCCTCTTCTTTGCCAACTGGACCCATCGTGGTGGTTGATTCTTCTTCATCCATCACCTCTCTAATTTCTTCTGCTTCCATGTTGCCAACCACGTCCTTTCCACTAGCCACAACAAAAACACCTATACCGACACTCTCCCTTCCAAAAGAATTCTCATGGTATATGTAGGGTGTCCCCTCCAAAATTTCTAAAGTGTTAATGAATCCAACCATCTAGGCTAGCCTGGCATAGGTTCTTTCCAGCGTTCCTGCCTCAAAGCCTTTGACTGAGCCTCCCGAAATGAAAGACACAATGGAAATACCTGAGGATTTGGAGAGACAGGAGAGGGAAGCCACAAAGGCATTAGAGGAGGGAGCATATCACTACCATGAGAATCCAGAACACCAACATCTACAAATTGATAAGGTAGTCTGTGAAGGAGAGGAGACAAAATATTCTGAGAGCAATGAAGAAAGGGATACCAGCACTAAATTCATTATACAAACATTTGATGTCAATTTTGAGGAAGAGTTGGCTCGACAACTGAAGGATGTTGGAGAAGAAATGGAAAGACCACCTCTTGAAGAAGAAAGGAAAGAGGATGACAAAATGGGAGATAGCATTGAACTTCCAATCAGTGAACAAGAAGAAGGCCTCAAGCATAGTGGAGAGGTACCTCTCTCATAGGAGAAAGAACAAGAAAAGAAAGAGCACAAGGATGTGTCACCTCCATGCGAGGAAAATAAAGATAAAGAAGAGGATAAGCCTGAAGAAGAGGCTAAAAGCCACAAGAATCCATAAACTAAGTAGCCTAAGGAACATGGGCATGAAGAAAAAAAGGAAGAAAGAGATACTGAAGGGGAAGATAGCCCCAAGAAATGCTTCCCATCAAATCCCTTATCAAATGCACAGTGTTCATCTAGGACTCTGATGAGGAAAAAGAATATACAAGGGTAGAGAAAGAAGCTCCCAAGGATAAAGAGATTGAAATCAGGAAAGATGAAAAGGAAGGTGACCAAGAATCACCCAAAGAAAAGTCCTCGATGCCCGATTGGCTTGAAAAGCAACTGGAGAAGAAATATCCTGCCCCAAGGGATCCAAGAAGAAGATTGGAGGCCATATTGGCCCAAGCTCAGATCAGCACTAAGAAGGAGAAAAAGCTTAAAATTAGATCAAAGATGACAATGGATGCCTCTAGATCTAGAATAGTGAAAGTAGCTATGCTAGTGGTGGGAGAAGAAGGAATAAGCTACAACATCTCCACCATCGACCTGGGAACTGCTTCAAGAGAGAAGAAGGTGGATCACCTTGAGGAGTCCATTGCTATGGTGGTGCATCTAATACAGCAAGATAAGATCTCCAAGGATGACCTCAAAGCGCAACTAGTTGACTTGATGATGCATATACAACAATGGTCATTAGCAGAAGAACAACCTATGACATCTTCGGCCCTGTTGTAGTTGTTGTCTATGGAACAAGTAGATAAGATAGAGAAAAGGAAGAACTTAGCTAAGACCATGAAAGATTGGTTCCAATAGGTTCTCTATGTTAGAAATATGGGCATCAGTCATGTTGTTAGGACAACAAACAAGTTCTTGGATGTACAAAAGTCTCTCGAGGGAACAAGGAAATTTTGTACGGACTTCTCGAGGATATATAGGTCCACTTACCTGAAAATTGAGGCCATCCTCAAGTTGCGAAAGAAAACTTGGAAGAGGAGCTTGCATTCAAAGAAGATGATCATTGGCTCGTGGATATGTGGAAGGTGGATTTTGAGAACCGAAAGAAGAGATTGGAGCAGGCACTTTACAAGGTGGATCTAGATATTGATTGGGCGAAGGATGTTAGGGTAGATTGCATCTAGTATCTGAAGCTAATAATGGGGTTTGACATACCTGCCATTTAAATTGATGCGAAAAAGGTAAATCTGCATTTCCACAAGAAGATGTAACGTAAGGTGAGGTCACTACAAACTTCTTTAGTTTTTTTGCTCGATCCCTCACCCAATCTAAACAATTCAAATACCACACAACCAAGTATGACAAAGATTGGGAAAAACTCACCAACATCTCCTAGAAATGGAGTTACTAGGTACTACAATCTAAGATCATGGAAGTTGAGAAGCTCCAGCCACTAATTTTGAAGTTCATGGATTATGTTGCTTTGAAGAAGCAAGAAGGGAACCCTATTATTGATGATGAACTCCTTATATAATAGTTGTAGTAAAATGCTACAGTGCTGCCACTAAAAGACAAAATAGGGAAAAGACAAGAAATGTATTTTCAAATGTAATATATTTGGTGGTAGGTAGAACCCTAGTTTGTAGTGAATCTTGGACACACGATGCAAATTAATCTTAGCCACTCGTTCTACTTTTTGAACATGATAAATAGGGGGTCTCCTCTCATTTTCAAAAGAGAGTTGAGTTGTTGTAATGACATGTTGCAAAAAATTTAATAGAAATACATTGACTTTGGTGGGTTTTTGAGTTTCCTTTATTGTTTCATGATTCTTCTCCCATAGGTAGATGATTTAGATAGATTTACTTTTTTTGTTCTTCATGTTCTTATATTTCTTTGATAGATTTAGTAAATGTTGTTTTGTGGTTGTGAAGATGTCTGCTATGTTGATGCCTTTCTTGTCCATAGTTTTTGATGTTTACTACTGGTAAATGGCTATCCAAAGTTAATCTGGGAATAAACTCAAAGCTGCTCCAAACTTTTGTCTTTATTCATGCATGTTTATGGTGAATGAATGGAAGAACATTTGCGGTCCTTAGAAGCTAGCACAAGTTTCATGATACTGTGAGTTTTCTGGTTAAGTGAAATTTTGTTTAAGCTATCCATAGTAGAACCTCCATTATCACTGTTCATAGTTAGTTTCAGGTCTAGGAACCTCTCTTCTCCCTTGCTCTTTTTTCCTTTTCTTTTAATAAGTAACTTATGCTAAGATTCATTACACATTGTAAAGCCAAATCTTAAGATAAAACAAGAATTCATAATTGTTGTTCGAACCTGCAACAAAGTGCACTTCAACTTCCCATCTTAGGAACTCCATTCCAATATTCACTTTGCATCAAGCTATGTAAGTCCGCACTATGATTACCAACAAAATCACATCAAACATCAACTAAGGAATTCCACACAAGTCATGACCTCACACTCGAGAGACCTTGGGGTGATTTTCAACAACTTGTTGTTGGAGATTTCCTTTCAAGAGAGGTAGTGCACCTATTCACTACTTGTGTTGAGAAAGTGATAAAACACACATAAAAAAGTATGAGAGAGACAAATATGGGTATAGAAACTATGTATTATAAAGGCACAAGAGAAAGGATTTGGGAAAGAAGTGGATGAGGTTTACCCCAAAGGACTTCGAGCCTTTTAGTTGTGATGAATTTGAGAACTACTTTAACAACACAATCTATGGTTTATGCCACGTGATTGGGAAGAAATATGATTTAAGAATTCATGTTGCTATGATGATGATGTCTATGGACATCCAGGATAAACATTCCAATAAGAGTTTTGATTGTGCATCCTATATAGTTGAACAAATCCATAAGCAATTAAAGGATTTGAAGGAGCCCAATGCTACATTATATTTTACACACTATTATGTGCTTATGCATATATTTTTGTGGATTGGTTAGAAGGCATGGTCCAAGTCCATAGACCTGAAGAAAAAAGAAGAGAGAGGAAATGATCTTCCTATGCAACTATGGACACACATTTGGGACCAAAATTATTTTGATTCTAACTATATAGCTTTCTGTAATGGGTTAGTACATGGAATTTTGGGCAATTTGGGTTGCAAACCATTGTATAGAATTTCAAGAAGTATCATGGAAATCTTGAGACCCCTATAGTTGAAATCTAACACCAAGTTGGACCATAATTGGGGAGACATGTATTTGCATGATACATGTACTATTTTTAGAGTTTATGGTGCTTTGGTGCAACCACATTGCCTACCCATTTATATTTATGATAGATTGGAATTTATGGAAGTCATGTGGAAAATTGAAACAATGGATAAGGATAATTTTGGAGGTGCAAAGAAGGGGTCATTCATCCCTGACCAATTTTCCTTTTCCCATTTTAGATTCACATCTAAGGAAGACTTGGAAAAATTTGATGATATGTTGAAGAACTATAGGATGAGGGTTATAAATTGTGACCTTGAGGGATTTATTGATAAGGAGAAGAAGGATATAGGAAGATATTTCTTTTATCATCATTTTGATGTAGAGAACATACACAAAAACCATAAACCTTCAAGGGTAATTCTGGCCCTAATCACAAACATGAGAAGATCCACAAACCATTCACCAAATTCATTTAATCTCTTAACAACATCTCTTCAATTTCACTTGAAATTTTCTTTGCTACAAAGTATCAAGTACTCAAAACTTGAATCCAAACCATTATTAGATTCAAATACTTCTTAACCACCATCAAATTTACTGAACCAAAATAAAAACACCATTAGAAACTTTGAACCAGCCACATCTTTCACTATTTATGAAATTACCCTTCATTACAACTTGTCCCTCAAGGAAAAATGACAACAAACCAATCATTCATGCTTCTAATATTTTACCAGACTTCCAAGACACTTCAATCATCATGTTTTAGATGGAAATAAACCAATACACACTTACAAAACACTAAACCATCAGACCCACTATCTCTTGTAGTCATGACACCACTTTGTACATAGGGTTCACATTGCTCAAACACCCAAAACAACAAGATTTGCTTCCCCAACTCTGTCCAAGCATTGAGACATCTTTGAAAACATTAATTAGGTATTTTCAAAACAAAACCAATCACTTCTATCACTATTCGTATAGAATCACACTTTCTTGCATTCAAGAATCCAATTTGCTAGTAGTATTGCAAACCAACTAAATCAGGTATACCATCAAGCCCACATTGATTCTCCTCAAGAAGTACACATTTTCATGAACCCATTTTGGTCTATTCAAACATACTTTAACAATAGGGTATGTTACTTTGGAAAATATATCAACAAAATGACTATCCCAAGGTAGAATGCACCAAATTAGGTCAAAAATACAAAGCAACCACCATTGAATCAACTTGAAAACATTAAATAACCCTATAAAACATTGAATTAGGCCACAAAAACTAATGAATCCACATAGTCTTGGTCTTTTAAGCCTTTCCAAAGTTCATAAAATACAAACCCTCATTAAATGCCTTTGAAGACTTCATAAAATAGGGGTTTATTAAAAATACTCTTTCCAAACCTCTTTACACTTAGCCACTACTTCAAATAGGTCAGGATATGTCTACACACACTCAAGGAATCATTTTCCAATCTCCTTGCATACTTCTTCAACATATACTAACTTGAAACCATCGTCTTTCTTGGAAAATTCTATATTTTCTTGTAAGGGAAGCGACCACAACCTCATATTCTTTCCTTCCCTATTCTTGTTAACACACAATGTTTTAATAATTCTAATTACAATCAAAATAGTCCATCCCACCATTCTACTAAACCTACAATGGTGGGATGGGGAATTTAAATCTTCACAAGACTCTCAAACCCTTGACTGGGTTTTGCAGACAAATCACAAAAGCTTGATCTGATTTGTTCTAAATATGTTGGAAACCTATTAAAACACCTCTAAGTAATTTATAACTCTCTTTCCTAAGAAAATAAAATAATTATATAGCTTATAGACTATTGATCAAGAGAATAAAACACTATAAATTTAGGAAACATGAAACTTTATTTAGTAAAATATTTCAAGAATACAAAATTTGTTTCTTCCTCACACTTTACAATGCTTTATAGAGCTTATCCATTAGTTAAGGCAACTTCATTTTCAATTCCAATGACCTATCCTTTCATTTTCCCACAAAAGACTCTTCATCTTCCTAATTTTGTGCACTTTTACATTTTTACATAGTTGACAATTTTAAACTGAAAATTTGAGTGTGTGCATATGAGCTCATTTCCTTCCTTGAGCTACTACAGAAACCAAGCTTAGTTAGAGCAGGCTACGTAAATATTCTAACTTCAAAAGCAACCCAGATAGAGCCTTGCTGCTAGTCAGGCGTGTTGGAGTTAAAATGACACTAAGAGGGGGGGGTGAATCAGTGTCTTAATAGATTTGACCAATTTTCACAAATTCAAAAACATAGCTCAGATTTGATCTCAATATTACTCTAATTAATGCATTCATGAGTTGAATGTAATCATTCATAAACAAAATTGAGAAAATTAATAATCCCAACAGTGAACTGAAACAACAACAACATAGTAAAGCATTGAGCACATAGAAGAACAAAGAGACACAAGATTTTTCCAAGTGGAAAACCCTCCTGGGGTATAAAAACCACTCCTAAAATGCCTTGCAGGCTTAATCTTTTGAACACCTATTCACAATGCCTTATAGGCTGATTTTTGAGCACCCACTCAAGGAGCACCAACCCCTCATTTTTGAGACACCCATCTCAAGGAGTACCAACCCCTCAAATTATGTTTTGAACAATAATAATAACTCAGGATTTCTCTATTTTCAGTTAAGCGCATATTTCTCTATTTTCTCGTCTACAAAATACCCTAAGGATTCAATAATTGAATCCTTAAAATACTATATAGAGAAGAATTTTACCATGTGTCCGCCTCTTGTTATTCAAATTTTTATTGCAGAGTTTATGCATACATTTTCATATAGCCAAGGAATGATAATCTAAGGAATTACAACCAGAGAGCTTACACTGTTTTCAACACTGGTTTTTATATACATTTTTAAGTATGTTTGTCATGGTCTTCAAAGAATGCGTTTTTCACAAGAATCTGAAACTCACTTGCCAGTTTTAGAGTTTGAAGCTGAATAATGACAATCTATAGATGACAGTAAAAATCAAAAGTAACGCCTGTCCAGAGGGCTTTAATTTCTACATTGAATCAAGAGATTTCAAATTGTAACTGTTCGATTTTCATCAAAACCACGACTGCCCGCCAGTTGTGAGAACCATAACCTCCCAATTCTCAGAGAATATTTTTCCATGCAACTATTCTGAGATTCGATGCCAACCAATTATGTCGGCCTACAACTATACTTAGAAATTCCCATGTTGGATATAGTGTTTGAGACTTCGTTAATCATTCGTTGAGACAACCAAATAGTCCTGTCGAAGGCAATTAAATTGTAGTCATTCCCCTTAGATATCACTTTCGCCATGACCCATAAGAGTTGGGGAGAAGACATAACGAATAAATTATGTCATGCTGAGAGCTCATATGTTATGTTCTTTCCAATCACTGAGACATAAGAAAGTTTCTCACCAAGATCCCCTTTTCGTTTCATTCACTGTCGCTATAACCTTTTGATATCAGAAAGATCCTATGCAGATCACACTATGTTTCATCGAAAGTCTCTTTTACCCCTTGTAAGTCACTATAACATAATGGTTCTCTCGCCGATGCATCCTTCTATCTTATGAGGGTCGCTATAACATACCGACATCAGGGAGATCTCTCGTAGAATGCTTGAGTCATACCAAAACACCCCGCGATACATACTTGATCGCCGAGACATTACCAACCTCTCACCAAAATCCATTCATAAGACTTTGTCGACAAGACTTGACGGGTTCGCTGAGACTTTACATCAAAAGTCATGAGTCTTACCGAAATTTATTTCATTATCAGTGGTCGGCAAGACACAACTACTTCGCCATGACCTCACTAAGATGAAAAAGTTTCTCACTGAAAAGTTCTTTCTTGTGCCGGTAAGCGAGACACAATAGTTCTCTCACCGAAATGTAACCTTCATTCTCATGTGGGTCGCCATGACAAATTGTTATCAGGGAGACCATATGTAGATTTCATTATGTTTCACAAAAAGACTTTATCCATTCTGAGTCGCTGAAACAAATACACACTCTTGCTGAGATGTACCCTTCAACCTCTGGTCGGTGAGACATAACAATCTCGCTATGACTTCATACCGATGATATAACTCCTGCCGATAGGGATCACCCTTTGTCACTGAAACCATTGAGAAGTCCTGCTGAAAGCTACCTATGAAACTCCATGTGTAATTTCAGTGAGACCGAAGGTCACTCGCCAAGACCTCACTTTGATAACCTTAACTCTTACCGATATGTATCTTCCCCCCACCGGTCGGTGTGACAATGTACAATCACTATGACTTCACACCGAAAGCAATATGTTTGCCTGAAGTGAATCTTTAATGTGCCAGTTGGTCAATGTAACAAGTCAAACTCACCAAGACACAATGCCGATGAAGGATCACTTACGCCGATGAACCACCTCATGTATAAGTCGGTGAGACCCAACTCATTCGGAAAGACCTCTTCTTGGTGAAAAAATACTCATGTCGATAGACCTTTCCATTGTCTCTAAGACCACGTGAATGTCATGCCGATAGATACCCAAAGATGAATTTTGTCATCAAGGACAAACCAAACAGAACACAACTGAGAATCAACAAGGCATTCATAGCCTCAATGAGGTTATCGTTGTGATTATCCCAAGCATAGCTCTACTGCCAGCTAGGCATCCATAGCCCTGGTAGAGATATTCAGATACTCCTGATAATTTGAATTCATTCTCTTAATTTTCAATATTTCACTTTTCTTTTCTTTTGATATTCTTTTCTTTTCACTTTTTTGTTTCAACCTGTGAACAATGAAGTTCACGCTCAGGGCTAAGAACCACAATGGCATTGAAGTAGAAATAAGATTTTTCACCTACCATGACCTCACAAGGATCCCATAGCAACCTCAGGATTCTTAAGATGTATGAAAGATATAAGATTTCAAAATACTTCAGGTTCAAATCAAACCAATGACCCATCCTCTTTGAATCAAACATTTAGACTGCATGACGATAACAAAGACCTCAACCATCCATTCAAGACACATGATTAAAGTTCATCAAGGAAATATTCAGAACAATCCCAAATAAGAATATAATTATTGTGCAGGAAAGACACTTCCCCAACCAAAAAATAGAAAAACCAAAGCCAGAGAAGTGAAGCAACAACCAAACTGAAACCCAAAGCAAACCTAAACTAACTAAAACACAAGAAAACCAAAATCGATCTAAACTAAGCATGGAAAACTAATCAAACCTAATCTAATCCTAAAGCAACCTATCCTAACTATATACAAAGAGACTCACAACAACTCATCATCAGACAGGGTGAACTGAGACCCCCCCTATATGGTTCATCAATGCATGGACAAGCAACAAGGTAATGGTAACAGTCCTCAAAAATGAAAATTTATCTTTATACTCAGCAAAATAAACCTCCAAAATGCAGCATTCAAATTCAACTTCATAACCAGGAATAATCAACAATTGAGGCAATTCATTGAAACCATGATCAATCCATACGCAAACTGTCTTTCCTAAACCTCCATAATCAAATTGATAAGATTTAGAACTCATAGTAAGAAGAGAAACAACCTGGTATGTACTATTGTAAACTGAATGTTGTGGTCAACATCCTACACTTGTGAAGAGTTGATATCTATGCCATTAGGAGGTCTCAACTGATGATGCAATATCCCTCTTGCATTCAGAACATGCAAAAAAAAATTGGAGTCTTCAATGAATAATTCAGGGTGAAAATCAAATCGAAAAGATTTAGAAGTATAAATATGGAACTTTTCACCTGTATGCACTTCTTCATGAGGGATCAATGTTGAAAATGTAAAAGTCTCATCATGTATAGTAACTTCCCTGACAAAATGTTTATCAAGAGGCATCATAGACTAGTCTTCAAGCATGCCTTCACATACTACAATATGATTAAGCCCATCAAATATGACTACAAAAGTGTTGTTCTGAGCATTAGCCAGATTTTCCTGCACATCCATATGAATCACATCAGCTATCTTGTCATTAATACACAAAATCTATGAATTTTATTTACTGAATTTATCAACAAAAAGAGGAAAAACAGAATGTGATGAGTGAAGGGACTCCCTAAATTCCTCTCCTATTGGAATTTGTTCTAGTTTTGGATTGTGACTGCTCAGAATATCAACTCTTTCATTAAGTTCTTCTTCACATCTTGCAGGACATTCATCAGCAGGTTGTTGAAGGTCCTGTATTGAAAAGTTAATCTCCTCCAGAGCTACCTCAGGTTAACTGCTATGACTTTCTCAAATCCGGTGCCAGTTGAATTTTCTACTAGACATTCACCAATATCTTGTTGAAATTCCTTTATTAGAAGCTCACTTTTTGTAGTTTGATGCACATTCATTGTACGATCTGACAACCATACTTGCTCCTCCACCTCCTCTATTAATTCTACCAATGCTTCAGCACTGTCAAACTTATGAATAGGCATATCATGTAACATGAGGATTTCCTCAGCCTCCCATCCTTGAGGGTCAACTACAAGTACATAATTTCCCAAGATTGTTTCAGACAGGAGTAACTCCTTAAAAGTATTTGTATCAGCGTGGCTTGAAGCACCCTTTTGTTCAGAAAGCATATCTCTTTCAAGAGACCTTAGTACTGCATCCCTAATTGCAGGATCCCTTAACAACTCACTAGTAGAGTGAATTACTTTGAATTTCCTGAGTTCTTCTACCACACACTCTCCTATTTTCTCTTCAGTTATGGTAGAACAGTTTTCTTCAGAGACAACCACAAGTTTATCCCTGTTGCTTTCAACACTTCCTTCATTATTAGCATCAAATTGTTCTCTATTTATGAAATACTGAGTTGGCACATGATGAAATGCTTGAACCTCTTCAGTTTTATACTCTTCTTATCTAATGTTCCATTATCATTCTCCTCATTATCTCTAAAAGGATGAGCTATAGATTCTCCACTGTATGCATACTCTATTTCAACATTCGTGTATTGTCCCTCTTCTAGTCCATTCTCTTCACTTCTTGGAAATGGGACATGATTCACCACCATGACTGATATGTCATAAAGATTAGATGGTACTATCTCCAGCCCACTCAAATTATTGCGGGCATGTTGGACTTTTTGCTAGAAAATAGATGCAGCAATCTAGAATTCTCGATAGTCTGACTGAGAATGTTGATTAGTATTATGAAACCTACACCATCCTAACAAAGTTGTTTTTTCCAGATAAACTTCACTAGATTTCCCCTAATTGTTTGGTTGATTTGGAGATGTTAAAGCTCCTCCATTATTTTGAAATGGTGGTTTCCTTCCATGATCTCTATCAAGATGTTGTCCCCTATCAAAGCCCTACCCCTGAGCTTGAATCATATCCCTATTGCTTTGATCATAGTTGGACTAAATCCCCTTTTGTGCTGCTTGAGATTGACTATTCTGGTGCCTTAGGTAGGTGACTTCAGTGTTCAGCTTATCAACTAGCTTTGTGAGTGCATCCGGCCTCTCCTTGTCTACACTGTTCGATGGAGGGACAATACCAGCTGAATTCTACGTATAAACATGATGGAGCCCATGGTTCAAGGGTTGAATAAATATCTCAAAGCTCTGGAAGTAACTAGGTATATTAGCTTGCTGATGAGGAAATGCACACTGGTTCACATCTAGAGGGTAATTTGGCATGGGTGGAGTTTGATTCAAGGGTTGACATGGATGTGGAACCAAGGGTAATTGAGGGACTGGACTCAACATAGGTATTGGGTTAGCTAACAGCAAGGGTCTAGACAAGTGTTGCCTCAAGTATGTACTCACTTTAACAGCCACATCATAGGCTTCAAATAAGTTGTTAGGAGGTTTTTCTTTCCATTTGATGAAAGTAGATGTTAAACTATCGAAAGCCTCATAATAAACCTCCCTGGAAAAGGAATCATCTACAACATAAGGGGGTTGCATCCTAGCATAAGCCCTATGAAATCTATTATTGAAAGCCACTACTGGTTCATTTGCCTCCCTCTTGAATCTAGTAAATTGCAGAAGTAACTCATTAGCACTGATTGGGATCTTAAATTTCTATAAAAACACAGTCTCCAGTTGAAGCCAAGTAGTGATAGATCCAGCAGGAAGATGGTTATACCAATGAAATTCCTCATCCCCAAGGGAATATGGGAAAATTTTGCATGCAACATCCTCATGATTAATTCCCCTATCCTTAAGGGTAGTTTTAAAAGTCCTAATATACTCCTCTATAGTCCTTTTGGGATCATTAATGTGAAACTTAGAGTAGAAAAGCTTAGGATTTTTAGGCATAGGATTGTATTGGTTGAAAGATAAGGGAGATGGGTTGTTTGCCAAGAAAGCAAATAATGGAGGTGGGGGTGGTAAAGGCTGATTTATGGCTGGTTGAGGTTGTTGAATGGGAATGTCCTCAGGCTCAAATGAAGATGAACTTGATGAAGATGAGGATGATGGAGATGATGGAAGTTGTTGAGTGGACGATGATTCTCCCCTTCTTCTGGTCCTCCTTGACCTGGTAGAAGCTAGAAATTCTTGAAATTCCTACTCTCCTGGAGTAGATTTGGTTCTTCTTTTGAATCTTTTAGGAGAGATGGCAGACAAAAATTGATCCAGCTTGCTTATTCAAGCCCTCCTTCTAGCGCCAATCTGTTGATGATGTTTTTTGCACAACAACTCAGACATAATACGATATCCTATCTCTCTTGAAAGGTAAATCTCTATCAGCAAGCCTCAAGAGATAACCCCAAGGTCTCTAATGTCAGGTCTTGACAATGCATAAACAACTCAGTGATAAATGTGAAAATGTTGGTAATCACAATGGGACCTTACTACAAGAAAATAATGAATCTTCAATCTATCAGATATGGCAATATGGTGATACTTCAATCCTAAATCTAACCCAAATAATAAAAGAAATAACGAAAGATAAGGGTTTCAGAAAGATATCTAAGATTAAAACTACCCCTAAGATTAACAATGCAAATGACGAAATACTTGAAATGGACCAATCCCTCATAAACCAATTCCTGCTTAACCCAGATGAACTTTCAATCTTACATAAATAGTGCAATCTTCTAAGGTATTAAATATTTTTAGATCATGAACATTCATCCAAGACAACCCAATTGCAATTGAAATAGATAAACTTCACAATTGAACTAAGCACAATGAATATAAAAGTCCAGGATAACTTTGCAAAGCAACTAACAGTCAGCTAGCTGCAAAAAGTATGGACCAGGAATCACTTCAAACACTTCAAGCATTAAACCATAAACACCATTAAATCAGATCTAAATCTAAATCTAACATACATCTAATAACCTTGAGCAATTTCAAAAGATAGAATCATAAGAACCATGCAAGATAAGTCAACACAAAAGAGATCACCAGAAAATCATAATATCTTCAATTGTGTTGAATCACCGAATGACAACAACAATTCTAATGTTCTATGTTACAGCATTTTCTCCAGAATCGACTAACTTCTAACCCTAACTCTTACTTTACTACCCTAATTGCTTCTAAGCTAAGAAATATCTCCAGTGAATTCTACTACTCTGATTTCTACAGTCTAACCCCTTACAAATGAGTTGAAATGCCATATTTATAGAAAACCGCCAGAGCATGTTGATCCAATTTAGATTTTACAATAATAAAATAGCCACAAACAGGTCAGCCAAGAGGAATTCAAAATAAAATGAATTAGCATTAAATGCATGAACTCCATCTAGGTTGGCCTGGGATTTACAATATAACTCAATCCAATGCATGTGAAGGACAAAAATCCTAGGTAGAAAAGGGTCTAGATAAATAGGAAGCACAAATCCCAATGCAATCGATCATTAACTAGTCCTTTTTCCCTTGTCTTTATCTAATTCATTTGGCATCTTAAGAAAAATACTCTCCAGGTCAGCTACAAGTGAAGTAATAAATGCTTTAACCCTCCATCAATCAAATTAATCTTCTCCAGAACTTCCTTGACAACCCTATTAAATTCAACCTGCACTTAGCAAAAATCACCATCAATAATATTCATTATAACATGAGGATCAGAATTATCCCATCACCAATAATATATTCATCATTCAAATAAATCCAAGCAAAGATTGAAATCCCCTTGAAATATCGTTAATGCATAATTTCTACACAGTTCAGGATTTTCACCCCTTTGTGGAATCCAGGCCAGAAGGGAATTTCGGGAAAATCCAAGCCAAGCCGATTCTGGCAAAAATAATCAACAGTCAAAAAATTCTGGAAAATGAAGAGACAACGGCAATTCGGGAAAATCCGGAGGGAGCAAAAATCTACGAAGCAGGAAAAACTCCAGATTTCGGGAAAACACAAGGGACAAGGAAAATTGGGGAAATCCGCCAGTGAAGGAAAATACCGAAACTGAAGGAAAACCCAGACTTCGACGTTTTCACACGATTTCACTCAAATTGATCGAAACATCACAAATTTGAGGACTTGGGCTCAAATGCATAAACATCCATAAAATGATAGACCAAACCCAAATCTGGGAATTCGACAAGGAGATAGAATTTTTGGAAAATCCAATCCATGCAGAATTCCACGAAGGACCAGAATCTCTGAAAAATAGTGCAAAACATCAGCTATCGGGATTTGAGTGAAATCCGAGAAAATCTGGATGGGGCAGAAAATCCTGAAAGCAGCCAAAAACCTGAAAGGAGTTCAAAACATCAAATTTTCAAAGTACTTCCTAGAAAGGGGGCATATGCACAAATAAGATAATCATTCAAGTATGCGTTAAGGAAACAAACCCTCAAAATCCAAGGGCTAAAGCATCAAAACCAGAGCAAAAGAGGGTCCCTACTTTCAGTGGAGTGTGTGTGCAAAAACTGCACAACACAAGCATATCTGAATTTTGAATAAAATGATCAAGGGTTGTTTCATTCATCTCATTGTTGTGGTGTGTATGATTCTTGTTTTAGCTTTAATTCAAGGAATTAATTAAAATTCTTGAATGGGATTGTAGGTGGATATATTCTGTATAAGGATTTGATAAGTAGTATTGGGTTAGAATACATATTGATGAGATTTTAAAGCAATGTTATCAAGGATCTTATATGTTATGTGTTAAATTTGTCATAAACCCTTAGATTTTTATAAATTTGACTCCTCCAATGGATATATGGCACTGATCTAAGTTGTACTTATTCGTATGGTTTAGTATTTGTTTGCCTTTACCTAGAGCTTGCTACAAATTGCAAATCAATGACTATCTTATACTGTGAAATGTTGTTGTAGTTATCTCATTTTCCAAATAGTTGATATTATTGATAAACAACCAATTCTATTCGGTATTATCCTATTATGTTGAGCTATTAAATGAGACTATTTGTTGTTGTTAATGTTGTTTATTATGATGATGCAGAGGTTGTAAACACATTAAGGGATCACCCTCCCGGGTCTTGCAAAGCCCAAAGTGTAGGAGGTCTTTAAAATCCTCGTCAGTTGGTCCAGGTCCTTTGAGCTACCCTTTATTGGAATTGGCAATTCCATAGGTAGATTAGAAGATCAACCAACTTACCGTAAAAAAAATCAACACCTTGCATATGTTTGTGGTGGAGGTATTAAAGAAGAATTGTATGCCTCTATTTCCATTCATTAGATCTACCTTATCCTAGCATATACTTGGGCTAAGTCTATAATTGCTTCAGACTCATGCGATGAAGGCTATGTGTGACGAAATCCTAGACCTCAACCAAGATGTGGGTAGATTATGGGAGTTTTTCCAAGACCTGAAGCTGGTCGATAAAAATGTGAAAGACTAGGCTATTTTATTTTTTATGTCTTATCTTATACCATTTTACGAGAATGGGGGTGCCAATGTACGAGAAGATCTTTGGAAACTAGGCAAGGAAATTGCAGGTTAAAGAGAATGGGGGTGCCAAAATTATAGTACTCATTGCCCCTTGGTCATCAATTTTCCCTGAGTACCCTCAACCTCATCCTTGGCACTGGTATTGACCTTGTTTTCACTCCTCCAAACTCTTCCTCGGTGCTAATATTGACCTTGTTTTCACTCCTCCAAACTCTTCATCGGCACTGGTATTGACCTTGTTTTAACTCCAAACTCTTCCTCGGCACTAGCATTGACCTTGCTTTCACTACTCCAAACTCTTCCTTGACACTGGTATTGACCTTTCACTTCTCCAATTTGATGAGCTACAACATCGTTTCGTTAGGTTTTACAATATGTTAATTAAATTAAAAATTTTGGCGGCATTTAGCTAGGTTTTAATATTCTACAATATAGTTAAGTATATATTAGCTATATTTTGCATAATAAATAATATAATTATTCAACTTATTATAATTATATATTATATTCTTTAATAAAATTATTAAATACGTATAAAATTATTATAATTAATAATTAATAATAAGTATATTTTTATATAATACAAAATATAATTAATATAATATATATTTAATATAATAGTTATATATATTAATATTAGAGAGAGAAACTAATTTTTTATTGGTTGTTTCATGTCAACAATCTAAGGATGGCATGTTTCCTTGGGGAGTTATGCTCAAGATAGCATTCCATTTGATTAAAGATATGATAATTCTCCTTTAAGACATCTTCAATGTACCCATTGCACACTTAAGGAGACAAAGATAAATATAGGGAAGAAAATATAGAGAGAGAGGGAGATAATGACAAAGATACAAATAGAAAGGGAGACAAAGAGATAGAGAGAGGTAGAGAGATAAAGAGATAAGGATGAATAGATAGAGATATAGGGAGGGTGATTGATATATCTCTCCCTATCACTCTCTATAACTCTATATCTCCCACTATCTATGCCACCCCCTCTTCTTCCTCTATCTATTGAGCTATCTCTCCCTCTCCCCACTTTCTCTCTCATTCACTCCATCTCTCCCTCCATCTCTCCTACTCTATATCTCTATCTCTATTTACCTTTTTATCTACCTCTCACACCTCTCTCTATCTCTTTCTATTTATATCCCTTTCTCTCCCTCCCTATCCCCACTATCCATCGACTCTCTATCTCCACCTCTCTTCCTTTCTCTTCCCATATATCTCCATCTCTCTTTCTCTTCCCATATATCTCTATCTCTCTCTCTTTCTCTCCCCATCTATCTCTATCTCCCCATATATTAACTAAGAAGCCATGCAAGAATACAATATTATATGTTGGTAAAACTATAATAGTGTTTTATTAAACTATAAGTAACACTTATCTTTCTAATGTCAAGACTTCTTATAAAAATTGTGTTTTATTAAACTATAAGTATATTATTGTCACCACTCTTCATTTAACATGAAATGACAAATGTAGCAATTGTTTTGTTGCTTTTGTCAAGTTTCATTAACCAAGATATTTAATGGGTTGAATAAAGTTGTGTTATGACCCTTCATCTCTTTAAAATAATTAGACAATATTAGCGTGATTAGGAAGGGGAGAAAACTAAACTCCTTCAAAATAGGGGTAGTTGTGGGTTTGTTGGTTTTCTTTGTATACTATATACTTAGTTCCTCTAGGATAAATAAGTCACTTTAGATCATTTTCTTAGTTGTGTAACCTAACTAATATAGAGTAATATTTTTCATTGTAATTGACTACTACATAATAGTTTATGTGTTGAAAGAATTGTTTCCATTCTTTGTAGTTTTTACATAGGAATACAAATCATATTTAATTTCATGCCAATATACTTCTTTCATAAAGATATTTGTTTGAAATAAGTGCTTCATAATCCATCTAATTAAATCATAATTAACCTATCAAAAAGGCAATAGGAATTTTCTAAAGAAAAAAACACTTGATCCAATCATAAGTGTATGGCCTTCACAGAAAGGAGTGATCCACCTTAGCAATAAAAACTACCTGATTTAGACCTGGGTATGTGCAAGATCATGATGGGCCAAAATGTGGCAACATGAAAAAAGTAGCATTTTGAACTTGCTAAAACACTTAAAAATCTCGAGTTGACTTTTTTTTTTGGGTCGGGTGTTAGTACATTGCTCCATAGAAATGCCTAAGCCGAAGTACTACAAATCGGATATCCAATTTTTTTTGGATATCCAATTTGTGTCTAATATCTAATTTGAAAAACATTTTAAAATGTAATATTTTGGTGCTATAAATTAGATATCCGATCTAAATCAGATATTCAATTTTTGCACACATATACCCAAGAGTAATTAGGTGGAGGGTGGGAAAGAGAGAGAGAGAGAGGGAGAGAGAGGGAAAGGGAGAGAGAGAGAGAGAGAGGGAGAGAGAGAGAGAGAGAGAGAGAGAGGAAAGGGAGGGAGAGAAAGAGAGAGAGGAGAGAGAGAGATAGAGATAGGAGGAAAGGGAGAGGTAAAATGAGAGAGAGAGAGATATATAGAGAAAGAATTAGGAGGGGGAAGGGAGAGGGGAAGAGGGGAAGAAGGGGAGAGGTAGAGAGAGAGAGATTAGGAGGGGAAGGGAGAGGGGAAGAGTGTTGAGGGTAGAGGATAGAAGGTTTAAGGGTTTAGGGTGGTTGAGGGGGTGAGGGAGGAGAGAGACTTGAGAGAGAGAGAGGAGGGAGTGGGAGAGAGATAAAGGAAGGGGTTAAGGGTAGAGGTTTAAGGGTTAAGGGTTTAGGGTTTAGGGTTTAGGGTTAAGGGGAGAGAGAGAGAGATAGAGGGAGTGAGTGAGTGAGAGAGAGACCTGTTATGCCTTGCATAACCACCCCATTTTATTCTGGAACAAAATGGGTCCCCCCCCTTTTCTTTTGTTTCTTCACATTTTGTTGTTGGTTTGGTCTTAGGAGTTCTTTTGTTTTCCTCCTGAGTTTGTCTTTTGTTCTATCAAATTTTGGTTATGCCTCAGCTGGAGTTGGGTTTCTTTTAGTTAAAATTGAAGGCATGATGAAAAATGATATATTTTATATGCTTTGAGGACTAATGGAAGCATTTGTGTTGTAGGATTAAATCATGCACCTGATGATATTTCTCAAAGAACTCGGTTGGAAAGCCTACCTCAGTCAAGATTGGCATAAAATTCCTCTAAGGATAAAGTTGGTGAGACCTTCCAGATGTCTTTTTGACTAGTAGTGCATTCTATTTGTCTGAAATATACCAGTTGGCCAAACATTTTAATTGTCGTGGGTTTTTATATGTCTCCCCAACATGTTGAAGTCTCGGCGATAGGGGGTAGTGTCGGCATGAACTCTCGCCGACCAAGCGAAGTCTCACAGAAAGGTTTGAGTTTGGCATAAGGTCGTGACTTTGGGGTAAAGTCTCACCGACAGGGTGGACTCTTGCCGAAGTGAAATAGCATCAGGGAAAGATTTAAGTTCAGCATGAAGTCCCATTGACTGAGTGATGTCTCACCGAAAGGATGGTGCCTTCGGTATAGTGTTTTTCTTTTGGGGAGAAGTCCTACTGACACGGGGAGTCTCACCAAAAGATTTAAGTTTGGCATGATGTCTGGCCGAAGGGGTAAATTCTTCCCGACTGATGTGAGTTCTCTCCGAAACAAGGTGGCTTCGATGAAAGGTCTCACCGACCAAGTAGGGTCTCACCAAAACAAAATGAGCTTGGGGAGAATGGAAGAGCTCGACATGATATCTCACCAACTGGTGGTATTCTTCCCGACATGTTGGGCTTGATATGAAGTCTTGCCGAGTGCGATTGTCTCGGCAATGAAAGGGAATATCGCTATAACTTTGGCTACCCGCCATGATGTCTAGCTAACCCAATGGTGTCTTACCAAAGGATGAAGGGCTCGATATGAGGTCCTGCTGAGAGAATAGAGTCTCATCGATAGATATGTGGCTGTGGTAGGACTCATCGCTAAGAGTTTGTATTCGATGAAAGCTCTTGCCGACAATGGAGAGTCTTGCCGATAGTGATGGATTTTCCAATGGAAAAGGATATCGGTATGACTCTTAGCGCCTGCTATGACCTCCTGTTGACTAAAATATGTCTTGTCGAATGCGGATGTTGTGCTAATAGAGCCACACAGTAGTATAACCATTGAGGACTCGCTATGATGTCTGGCTGATAGAAATTGTCTCAGTGACCACTGTGGATATCGATATGACTCTGGACGCTCGCTAAGAAGTCTTGCCGACCATCTATGTTATGCCGATAGCTACTATGAGGTATAATCGCATCAGGGAGACATGATTGGTGTCTCACCGACATATGATTTTGTTTGAACAACCTTTGATCGCCTGGGAAACTTGTGTGGCATGTGTTCAACCAATTGGAGGGAGCTAAAGGCGAGCCATTGGTAGTTTGACTGATTGACTGCCCCTATGAAGGAAATCAACATAATGTAAATGACATGAACTTACTTTAGGATCAAAAGCGATGGAGCAGTTTGGTAAACAATGGTGTGGGGATCTAATGGGAAAAATTGATGTTGCTTCCAGAGGAGGTCAACATGCAGAAAGATCTTGAATAGGAAGAAGGCCAAAAGGAGGAAGAGGCCGTGAATCTCAACGACAACTGTGGTGTCTACTAGAAAAGGTAGATAGACATTAATGATAGTGCTTCAGGGCATTCAAAGTAGCTCGGCATGGAAGTTCGAAGGTGGACACGGAGGCCAGAAGTTAATGCAAGTATTCCATAAGATCTGAAGGCTTCTCCTGAGGGCGATTTGTCACCAACATGGATACGAGGATGCACATTGACTTCATTCCAAAAGATTTGAGGGTTGACCCTTCTGAAACTAGCTGATATTTTGTAAAACCCTAAAGAGGGGCTAGCACATTCTTTTTTGCACATTTTGTATATATGGCATTTTTACCTCTTTCAGGAGAAGTCAAAGTTTTAGAAAAGATAGAGAGAGATTTTTTAGAAATTAATAGCAGTAGAGAAACTTAAGAGTAGCAGTAGAATAGGAGTTAGATTCGACAGAAGGCAGTGATGTATCTTTCAAGTTTTCTTAGTATAGATGGAAACAGTCTAAAGATATAGGTTTTCTATACACTAGTGATTGTGCCAGATTTGTAAATGTTGCTTATCTGTTTCACTAACAGTAGAAGTGACCAGATTTAAATCTACTTCATATTGTGTTCTTGAATGGTATTCATCTTTAGTTAATCATTTGATTTGAAAATATTTCAAGGAATGAAGTCTTATTTTATGTTTTGTTTAAATAGTGATTTTCAATCTGTTGTTGAAATTAGCACTGTGAATGAATGAAACTATGTGTTAATCACAAGTTAATTTTGTTCTGCAGTTTTAGTTAGCAATTCCTTGAAGGGTAACAAGTCTAGTTAAGTTGGATGAATTATTATTCTCTTTAGTTCCAAAGCTTTGATCTATCCTTTTTCTATTTCTTTAAAAACCCCAGTTAAAGTAGGTTTGAATTTATGTTTGATTTTAGAACAATCCAGAAGGTCAACACCAACAACCCTCTTGAACATTATAGTTCACATCAACCACTGAGTGAAATCAGCACAGTCGAGAACTGATTACAATGACCTTGGGAGTTAGATATCCATGCATTATTCTTTCTCTTTTAGGAGAGCAGAATAGTAATATTTTGCTTAACTGTTGTTGTGCTGATCTGAACCATGAACAAGACCTAAGAGAGGGAGAGGGGGTAGGATATTTAAGAGACTTGAGAGAGAGAGAGAGGGAGGGAGTAGGAGAGAGATAGAGGGAGGAAGGGTTAAGGGTAGAGGGTAGATGGTTTAAGGGTTTAGGGTTAAGGGTGGAGGGGAGAGAGATAGAGGGAGTGAGTGAGTGAGAGAAAGACCTAAGAGAGGGAGATACTTGAGATAGAGTGAGTGAATGAGTGAGAGAGACCTAAGAGAGGGAGTGGTGCCAGGAGGGAGAGACTTGAGAGAGAGAGAGATAAAGGAAGGGAGAGTTAAGGGTAGAGGGTAGAGGGTTTAAGGGTTTAGGGTTAAGGGAAGAGAGACCTAAGAGAGGGAGAGGGGGTAGGATTGAGAGACTTGAGAGAGAGAGAGAGGGAGGTAGTGGAAGAGAGATAGAGGAAGGGGGGTAAGGGTAGAGGGTAGATGGTTTAAGGGT
>VDFB02270651.1:547062181-547091648 GCA_007258455.2 Sequoia sempervirens
CATTATGATTAATCTGTCATTTCATCGCTAGAATTTCATAGGTTATAAGGTAATCAAGTCTTGATAGATTGCAAGATATTGTTACTACCGTCCAAATGTGTCTATCACAAATCAAATCTACTTAACATTTTAACTCCCAAACTTTGTAACAAGTGTTAAATGTGACTATGGTCCACTAGTTACACAACCAAGGCCTCAAATGTATTCTCTAATTGTAATCAAAGGACTTTTTCTCTTCATTCAATTAAATAAACTTGAAGGGAAACACCAGCAAGTGGTTTATTGGACACCTACAAGACTAAAAATAGCAGAAAATTTACATTTAATTTTCATATGTCTAAGTGGTTAATGGGGAGGGAGTGTGTAATAGGCTTGGTTAAGTCATCATAAGTTTATGCTTTGGCAATAATTTTTTTTAAGTCATCTTAAATCTTCCTATGTCTAATTTCTAGGAGACTTTTGTATGTTTTAAGGTAGGATGATTGATGAAAGAGCCCAAAGAGCCTTTATCCATGGTATCCAGGTACACATAGCAATGGTCTTCTCTTATACGGTTGGACATGATTTAAAGAACTTAGCTAGGAATTATTCATTTAACCTAAGGTTTTCTCATAATGCCATCATTGGAAAATTATGATCAAATTCTTCTATTATGAAGAATTGGTCTATGTGCCTCTAGTAATCACTATAAATGTTTGTAAAGATAAAATGACTAAAAGCATCAGGTAGGAGAGAATCAACTTTGAGTTCTTCAAAGATTATATTCCTCTATTCATAATTTTTAAGGGTTGTGTGTGGAGGAGGTTATCACTACCAAGAAAGGAGGAGACCTTTCCTTGTGATGGAACTTCAAAAAAATTCTCTGTGTTCCATTTTTATCTTGCCTTATGTCTCTAGTCATCTATGGTGTTTGGGAAAAGCCTAAGGTTGGGGTTTTACCTTTGTCTTCATGTAAAACGCTAGTGTTTATCTTATGCCTTGGGTGGGATATTTTGGGCCATTACTTTTTGGGGAGGGTTTTAAAACAACTTAAGCCCCATCACTTCATCTAGGTTGGGACCCTTTTGATTTATTGTTTTATTTCCTTCACCTGAATTTATTATTTCCTAAATCTTGGATGGTCCCATGCTCCCTTGTTTAAAAAACAACTTATGTCATTGTTTATCATCGGCCTAGTGATGTCCCCTCGTTCTTTTAACAAATGTTTTATATTTTGCAGAGGGACAAGTTTGTGTGATTGTAGATTAATTATCATTTGATCTCAGTCATTCCCCACCATCCCATGATGACCCCGCCACACTTTTTTGGTTGATCGTAATATCATGCATGAGCACCATGTGTCTCATTTAATGAAGCCAAAGAGATGATAGAAATACTTTGATACATTCATATGGTTTTAATACATTATGTAGCAGGTTTCTAAAGCATTTATGAGATGCACGTGTTTCAAATCAATGGAGATGTTATAATCTCGGTAGGAAAGGTGCTTGATGGTTAATGACAAAGCTAGTGATTGTGTTGAACGAACAGGATTACTGATGGTTGAGATCCACTGTTGCCCGCCATCGCATGTTCAAAATTTGTGAGGTATTTATCGATCGCGATATCATGGGTGAGGGCCACATGGATTTCCTTTGCAACGCATAGTATGGTGGGCCATTATTTCCATCATGGAGATCATATCAGTTTATTTTGAAGGTAGCCATTTGATCATCTGACCAAGGTGATAGTATTATGTAATTTCATATTTCTATTTAGCCCTTCTAGAGAACTAAAAACTCAAGATTACTTCCCTCCTAGAGAACTAAGTGTTGAAGAGAGACAAGATATAGACACCAGACATATGGCATATAGGTCATTTGTAGCAGACAATGAATTTTGATATACAGAGACTTAGATGCATGTATTTTGATGGAGTAAATGAAGATATCGATGTTGTGGATTAAGATTTTGGTATTAGTTGTTTGTTAAATTTATGTAATTATTTGATTGTCTCCATTCTGATGCTTCTCTATTGTTTAAATTGATATAACAAGTTTATACTGAGTTTATCATTATACATTTGCTATATATGTGTGATTTTGTTATTCGTTTCTCTAAAGTAGGGATTAAAATATTTTAATCAATCACAGCAATTGGGAAGTGTTACTTGGATTAATAAGAAGAATCACATAACTAGAATTTCCATTCTATCTCAAGAAGAGTTTGTCAATTATTCACTTGCACGTTTGCACAAGTTGTAAACAATTTTTGTGTTTGATAGTTTGAATTATTGTCATTATTGAAATCCACATTTGCAGATATTGATTAGACTCCATATACCCAATAAGGCACTGGTCTCCCCTTGTATGCTTTTATAATTTTCATTATTCTTATTTATTTTACACTTACATTTACAAATACACATACATATGCATTTAGTGTTTTCATTTATTTCTCATGTAGTTTAATAGTTTGATCGATTTCATATTATATGTGTTGAAGACTTTAGAATTTCAATTACATTAATTTATGGATATGTTGTATCTATAACACTACAAAACCATATGCTCTTTGCATTTACACTTGCATTTAGAAATACACATTTATATACATAGATATAAATTTCTTTAATGATATGTTGCATTTATTGTTCTAGGAGAGAATCCAGTAATTGCATTTACATTTACATTTAAAAATACATATACATACATACATACATACATACATACATACATACATACATACATACATACACACACACACACAATATATATATATATATATGTGTGTGTGTGTGTGTGTGTGTGTGTGTGTATGTATATAATTTATATTTAGTGTTCAGAAACAACCCATTGGTCTACACATGGATAAAAATTTATAAAATTAGATCTCCCATACATATTTTGTTGAAACCTAGGCTTGAACCTCTCATTTCACATGCTTTTCTTCACAAAACTCTTGAGGACAATAGCTATACCTTCTTTATTTCTAATCCTATGCCCTATTCATGCATCCTACAATTACAATAGTATGCATGGGGCCTCTTACACAAGCTACAGTAATCATAAAAAGTGTAAGAGCCCCTTTATATCATGTTTGGACTACAAAACCCTCAAAAATAGAGTAATTGGGCTGTATGCAAAGAAATGAAGCTTTCTAACTGAAATCAACACTTTAAGCCCTCAAATTAGATTCAAATCAAAGATAACACATATCTTCATGACTTGGAATTGATTTCACATCAAAATATGGCTGCATGTGACCGTACAGTGCTGCATAACAGAAAAAATATAGAAAATTTGAAGAAAAACACAGATTTTTGAATGTCAAGAGCTTGTATTTTAAATCCTCAACCATCAACAACCATTACAATGATCACTTTATGCCTTTTAAATGCCTTTACACATCAACCACTGAACAACCACCTCTACAACTGACTTTTTAATCTTTTATGATCACATGAAACATAAAACACACTAATTTCAAGGTTGTTAACATCACTATTGAAATGTTTTAATTTTTTGAACCTTTCAAACATTAAAAAGTACATCATTAAATTAATTATGTAATGGCATAAAAATAAAAACATCATGAATTAATTATGTAACCACATAAGTCAAATATAATTCTATCAAGAAATTAATATCAAATAGATAATATAATTGCATAACTCATACATTTCAATGTCATTGATCTTCTTCTTCATCCAACTCTCTGTCTGTATCATCCGATCTAGATTCAACATTGTAAGGATTGGTCATATCATGATCATCGTCATTAATATCAATTTCGATAATTTCATCATCCACACGGATATCATTTTCATGAACATTAACTCCTACATCATCATGATCTACTTCCTCCTCTTCAACATATTCGTCAGGGACATCATCAACTAACTGTTGATCCTGATCATCATCTACATCATCTTCTAGTTCTTTGGTATCTTCTTCTTCCACCAAATTATACTTTACCAACCTTCCTCTTGGATCATGTCCAACAACAAATGACCAAACTAGTTTACCTAGAACCTCTAAGTAAAATACCTACTCACATTGGATTGGAAGAACATAGGGATCATTTCCATCTCGCTCGATCGACCTTGTATTAACCATGGTAAATCCATTATCATGTTCAATAACAGTTCTCTCGGGATCATTTTATTTCAATCGTAGCATGTACCATAGGATGACTAACATAATTAATTTGAAGGAGTTAAAGTCACACTCAAGTATATCATCCAAAATCCCATAGTATCAATTCTCTAAGACTTCTAGATGTATGTCGCTTCTAGATGAAACATTAGTCACCTAAAAGACTGTAGTTATACCAGAATCAAAAGTTTTCTTCATTTCATCCAACATTTTGATTCAAAATTTATGACCATTGCACTACATAGCCTTGTGGTGTTTCACCTGTAATATGTCAAACATGTAAAAATTATTGCAATATTGTCAGTTGATAAACATATTTATTCTTGGCCGAATGTATGCAAAGAAAAAAATCTCAACATATATATACATCAATATAATTGAAAATAATTAAATAATATGGGTGATTAATATATTTATACATACCTGTTTATTTCTTAAACTGTATGCTAAATCAATTTCCCTTTGTGTAACATTGGAATCTCCATTACGATGAGCTTCTTTAACCAATGAAGCCACTCCTTCCCATGTTAATGCACAACCAGATTGTGGACATCGTTCAATCCATACCATCATCCAATCAACACCTTCCCCTGTTAATGCACAACCAAATTGTTGAAATCATTTAATCCATATCATCATCCAATCAAGATTGTTTGGACGTACAAATGTAGTGCATCCCACTCTCGACCATCTGTATCAAAAAAAATTGAAATTCACAAACGACGTATAATTAGTTAAATACCATAGTATATGACCTTAATTTATAATTGATGTATATTGAAGATTAAAAATTAAATAAGTACAATATACATAAAAACCATATGTAAAATGTATTCCAATAAATCTCCATGACTATCTTATAATTACCTCTCACTTTCCTCAATCTACCTTTCCGCATCAAGTACTCCCCTTCGAATTTGTTAATGGATTTGGGATCCCAAATGCGATCTACATGGATCTTTGCTGAAAACTTAGAAAGATATTCACTAATGTACACCATGGTCTGGTATACCATATATCCCTCCACCATAGAACCCTCGGGATGTGCTCTTTTTCTAACCAAAGCCTTCAAAAATTTCAAGTGCCTCTCAACCATCCACATTGACCTTGTGTGTACAAGTCCACACAATTCAATCTCCTCAACTTGGTGTACGAGGTAGTGTTCTTGTGCATTGAAAAATGTTGAAGGTAGACACTTTTGCATTTCACACCTTAGACGAGGAATTTTTCTCTTCCAATAATTTATATCTTCTTTATGGATTTCTTTAGATAATAGCCATCTACAAGTGATTCAAGGCACAAATATATTAACGAGATTTAACAAAAATATATAGTATATTACATAACAAGTAAAACAAATGGAAATTATAAGATCTATACAATGAATTGAACAAATATCGCTACTTGCCTCATTTATTTTCCAAGATCATATATAACTTGCTTGACATTATTGTCGAAGTTGTTTGGGAGAGATAGAGGTAGAACATACTACAACAATTATAAAATGATCTTTTCATTATTTTTCCAAAAGTAGTAAACATAATACACTGAAAAGTACATGCATTATACAAGTGTATAAAATATACCAAAATAATTACCATAATGAAGGTATGCCAATCATGCATTTTCATCCCTAACCCAAATTCACCTTTCTTTGTTATTATATTGTTTATGTTTGTAGCAAATCCTGTGGGAAATCAAATTTTTCATATGACTTCTTTTATAGCATTGCTTTGCTACTCCATTAATAACCAATGAAGGGCACTTATATTAATTTTGTCTCCATCGCTATTTAATTGAATGACATTTTTCATTGCATGATTGGCTTCCTGAATGTCACTACAAATTTTGACAATTTTTTCTTTGTCATGCCTTCCATCCAATATTTTCCATAACGTTTATGTTATATTCTTTCTGATATGCATTGTATCAAACAAATGCACAATTTGTAGCTTCTCATAGTAGGGAAACCTACTAAATTGTCTAGGATAACTTTTTAGTCCCTATGGAAGCTGACCTTTAATGCCTTCATGACCTTCATGAAGCATATAAGTTAAACAAATTAACAGCGACAATCATTGTCAATTACAACATGAGTAAATACAACACAATATAAAAATATAAATTCAAAACATATCATATATGATAGATAAACAATTTGATTCGATGTATAACCTTGACGATTAATTATATTATATTCCAACTTCCATAGGCGATGTGTCATTCTTCATGGTTTTGATGTAGTCTCTTCTTTCCCATTGAAAAGATGTTTTTCAGTAGTTCGATACTTATGATTTCTATGGAGGAAGTGCCTATACTCATCAAACACCTACTTGCCTAAACTTGTTGAATGATGAGATTTCATCTTTGGAAAAACAAATTGGACATGCAAATTTTCCCTTTGTTTGAAGACCTGCAAGATCATATATAATTGGATTAAATATGTCAATTTTCATAATTATATATAATGAATAGATTATTTTAAAAACATGCATGATATCTACTTCATAAAATTAAATATTGTTAAAGTGTAGTTGAACGTTATAACATACCACAAAAATGTGTTAGCCCTAGGGCATCATCAATTGTCCATACAAGCATTGCATGGAATTGAAATTTTCTTTGTCCTATTGGTTTAGATATGTCATACATAGTGACGCCATTCCATAACTTTAGTAACTCGTCGATAAGAGGCTCGATATATACATTCATATCTTTAACTTGGTACTTACCTAGTTGAATGAACATAGACATTACATAATTATTATAAATATTTTACTACAATATATATAAATTAATGTACATGACTATTGAATGAAAAAAATATAAGTCATTATGCAAAAAATAAGACAAATGAGATGCTACTACGTTAAAGAAAATTGATGTAAACAAATACCTGGAACAATCATTGACAACATTATGTGCTCCCTCTTTATTGACATCCATGGATGAATGTTATTGTTGATAACAAAAACATGCCACACCGATTAAATTGATCTCAACTCTCCAAATGGATTGACACCATCCGCTGCTAATGAAAGCCTGAGATTACAAGGTTCTTCTTTAAAGTGTGGCCATTTTTCCTCCATGTCCCTAAATGTAGAACCATCTGCAAGCATTCGAAGAATGTCATCTCCACTTCTATTCCATGCATGGTAATCCATAAATTGCGCTGAGCTTTCGCACCTAAATAATCGTTGCATATGTGGAATAATGGGAATATAACGAAGAACCTTGCAAGGTAAAATATTTGATGGTGGAAACAAAAATTCACCAATCAATCTACAATAATTTTTTTTTGTTAATATAAAGAATATTAATGGTACATATTTCATCCTTTATTTACTAGTGATGAACTATCAACAATTAAAATATATGAAAAAAGATGACATATATGACATACCTTAACATCCATGAGATTGCTATGTTTGATAAACCATTCATAACCTTCAAGTTCAACAACAACAATACAACAGAGAGAAGAGTTGTTTTGGAGCCTTCATAAAGGGGATCATATGCCTTCTCAAGTATAGGTAAATCATGAACATCATCAAAGTCATCCCGATCATCATGATCAGCTTTGCCACTAAATGTTCCATGGATCAATGTATCTATACCATCATCTTCAACTGTGTTTTCTGGAAGATGATCATCTTCTTCCATAGGATCATTAACTTCATCTTCGATATTCACAACTCCATGTCCATCTGCTTGCAAAACCACATTCTTCAGGCCCTGATAATTCATATCATGTTCCCTAGGGTGCCCCACCTTTATAATAATGATACACACAAATAAACCATGATCATGATCAAGTGATTTTATATATATATAATGTTAAAATGATATAAATATTTACAAATTCAATCAATATAAACACATATAATGAACAACTTGTACCAATGGACGATAATCATGCCCCCTGTTAGCTCTCAAAAAATGTAGGTTGAATGCCTCAAGAGGCTGCCAATCTCCTGATACGCTTTAGGGTAACAGACAAGGTCAAGAGAACTCAACCTTCTACTCTTTAGGTGTTGTAAACCTGGGTGGGTGTACCTTTCTGAATAGTGCATACTTAACTTGTGATTATCTTTCTGAAATGCTTTGTCCACAATGGTAGATGATAGTGAACAAAATGAAATCAAACTTGATAGCAATCTTCAGACCTAAATCCTAAAATACTTAATTAACAGATATAAAGAAACTGAGTGAATACAAATAATGAAATTGTAGAGACCAGTGCCTTCTTGGGTATGTGGAGTCAAATGAATCAGAAGTGGGCAACTTATTCTAGCAGAAAATCAAATTGTAGGCATATGATCTATTCATAACTTGTATAAACAATGCAAGACTATGACCACTGAGCTCTTCTTTAATAATCCAAATGAATCTTCCTGATTACTGTGATTAACGAAAAGGATTTAATCTCTACTTGAGAGAACCAGTCAATTAATCACACAAATACAACAAATGTGCATTGATGAACCAAAAGTAAACTTGTTACATCAATTTAAACAACCAGAAAGAATCAACTTGGAGACAGCTTCAGCAATACTTTTCAATAAGTTCAACATACAATTGACACCAGAAATAACCTACCACACCAGCTGATTTTCATTGAATTTGCCATTTTAAAACATGCACATAGTCTCTGATACGAGAAAATTATTCTACTATAGCCATTCCTAACTACTGTATGTGATCTAAAATTTGATGATAAATCTAATGATGATCAATTACAATGGGGTGCATATTTATACACCAGCATGAGAAAATAAATCAAATTGAAAGACCAAGTCGGCCTTCCACAGAATTCAGGCTCCAAAATCATGTTGGCTAGCAATGGTTATCAAACATATACATGTCAGCCAACAGCATTTGAATCTCTGTTTTATTCACCAACCATTCGCCAAGACAGTCTTGAAGGTATGTCGAAGGCAAAATATTGCTTATCGCTATCTACCCATGTTCCCCTGTTCCCTTTGTTATCCACCTTCGCCATGACCATCTGAGTCGTGGAGATATCATATCGAAAACCATTAGTCATACCAAGAGCACATATGTGTTAAATTTGTTCTGATCACTGAGACATAAGAATCATCATACTGAAATGCTCCCTTTGTTTTATTCACTGTCGTCATAGCTTCCATCTATCGGGGGGACCTCTTGTAGATAACAATGTTTCACCGAAAGTCTTCAATCATCTTGAGCATCGCTGAGACAAAATATTTTTCCTGCTGACGAGGATCCTCTATCGCTATAACCTTCAACCCTTGGTGAGACGTCTTGTAGAGTAAATTGCTATACCGAAACAACCGAGCTCACACCTATTCACCACGACATAGCCAATATCTCGCCAAAAGAAAACCATTCAAACATTTTTGGCAAGACCCGACCTTTTCACTATGACCATATCCCAAAAATTATGACTCTAGCCGAAGTGAACACCCATGCAAAGTTGGTAAGACATACGGAGATTGCCATGACATCCTGTCAAAAGCCATGTCTCACACCAAAAGTCATTCATTATACTTGTTGGCAAGACCCGACCCTTTCGCTATGACCTCCACTAAAGATAAATTGTCTGGCTAAAGTGAATCCAAATGTCATTCAGTGAGACAAAACAAACGTTATGCCGATAGAGTCCACATATGTGTCATCGGTGAGACCCTCCTACATTTGTCAAGACTTACTCTGAATCCACCATAGTCTGACCGAAAATATATTCAAAGAGAATCCATGTGTAAGGTCAGTGAGATCGAAGGTCACTTGCCAAGACCTTACAATGATAGCAATGACTCCCCCCGATATGCATCCCATACTTGCCAGTCACTAAGACAATTAGAAATCGCTAAGACCTCAGCCCGACGGCCAAACTCATGCCAATATGCCCATCCTCAGTCACTGAAACAACACGAATGTCATGCCGATAGCCACCCATAGGAAAAATCCAGTCACTGTAATAGAGAAAAGGTCTTGCTAAAACACTTGCAACAAACGAATGTTAACTCACAAGCAACATGGGTCAGGGAGACAGTAAAGGACCTATGCTGATATGGACCCAGACATGAAAAATGCATAACTCGATTGATTCAATGGGGCAATATGGCAAACTATAGATGAAATATGCATACGGTAGGACCAAATCTAAAAAATTATGAGTGAAAACATATGTAAAAACATCAAATTTTTATAGTCCCAACAGTGGCTCCATCTAGGGATGAATGATAGTGAGATCATTGCAAGGATCTAGAATCTTTGGGTGAGAAGACCAGACACAAAATGATGAGGCAGCGAGTAGAATGGAAATGGAAATGAAGCATGAAGGAACGCATGAAAAATGAATGCAAGATGGAGATGAACCAGAACCCTAAACTACTGTGCATGGAAAATAATTTTAAAGAGGACAAGCAAGAGTTTTCCATGCACTGGCAACCCTTAATCCTTTGTGCTTTGGTTTCACCTATTCTGAGTTGTTACAATATGAAACTCAAACCAAGCTTTCCCCTATCAAACATCTGGTTTTGTATTGAGTTCATCAAATTATTTTTGAAGATACTCATGCAATCTTTCCTATCACTATTATTGCAAGTTCTTAGAGTATCATCATGCTCGGTTTGGCCCAAAATCCCTACATCATCCTGTAATTCAAATTCTTCAACATCTTGGGACAAACCCCTATTATCACCAACATACGAAATATATATATTCAATGCAAAATTCCTCATTATCTTTCTCTCTATTGTGTATTGTAAAACACTCATTCAGCTGCATTGAAAATTCATCATCAGAGTACCACTCTTGAGAATCAAAAAATTCTGTCAGACCAACATTGTTTGAAACATACAAATCTGAAACCTTTTGCACGTCTTTGATACCCCCATGACTCAAATCTTCAATATTAAGCATATATGAACCACTCAATTCTGGAACATTATCATCCTTGGTATGTAGACAAATGTCTTCTCCACATGAATTATAAATTTCAAAATCACATACCTCTTCTTGAATGGACACAGGATTTTGATCAACACCAAAAGTTTCACCATCATTCCAACAAATACACAAGGAGTCATATAAATCTTTACACAGATCTTTCACTGTCAAGACAAATGGAAACTGGACACAAATCTTCAAAATCACCTTCATGTATATATCTCTGATATTCAAGATTTAGCAAATCTGAAATTTTCTCACTACTGAGTAAACAAGCTTCCATATTTTCATTACTGCAGTCATACTCATTACTTTTGTCATCATCAAAAAGAGGCCCAGGATCATCAAAGAATAAAAAATCAGAAACATTACCAACACAGTCATTTGTTCCATAACTTGACACATCCCTTTGTTTATCTAAAAATACCTCTTGCTCAACATCAAGTGGATCTAAAAATACATAAAATTCATTCTGGGAAAAAATTTTGCAAAACATTATTTGATCCTCTTTTAAATCTTCATCATGCAATGGACCTGAAATTTTTTGGAAACCATTCTCAAATTCACAACCCTCCTCATCGAATGTATCTTTGTAGCTTTCAACTGTAGTTGGAGGTATTGTATACTCACTACCAAATGAATCAACATTTCCCATTGCCTCTTCATCCTAATCACCATAAGAGGTAGAAGGATCCCCTAGCTACATATCAAAATCCACAGGTGCATCCTCAAAATTTGAATACTCACTGGATCCCTCATAGCACACACTGCCTTCCTTGTCACAATCTGTTATACAAGAGAGATCTCTTGTATCTTCATCTTCATTATGCAAGCTATCACATGAGTCTTTCTGACTTGCACATGTCTCATCTTCTATTTGCTGCATCGTTTCATCAATATCTCTTTCTTCATCAATGATGTCACAGTTATCTTCATATCTTTTCCTGTCTACAATATCAGCCCATTCAACTAGTTGATCTAAATAAATTGGTATGTATGATTCAGGCCAATATACTGGGTTTGGCTCATACACTTTCATGAACTGCAGAATGATGTTAGACCTACTAGGTGGGAATTTAATAGGTATTTTCATAGAAATATCAGTCATTCTATAGAGCAAAGAGTACCCAGATTCTCCTCTATATCTCCTTATACCAAGAAAGTCATGCAATAGATTTTTGAAGTATTCATCATCTTTAGATTGCTGGTTTTGATACATACCTTGTTGCAGATTCTGACTGACATCTTCAAGTGGGCTAGAATTATGTTGCATGTGACATTGATCACATTGGCATTGTACTTGACACTAATCACATTGGCATTCTTGATAACTTGCCAATCTTTGTCTAGGAGGGACTAGATAAACACTTACTTGCTCTGATGGCTATGGAGGATAAGTGCTATGTCATGCACAATATGTACTGCCACCATTGTAGAAACTTCTAATTGTATTATCAAGCACTTGAGGGGCCCAATAACTTCCTGCATTTATGTAATTGTTTGTTCCATATACAAATTACATTCTGCATCAAACTTTTTTCAGACTCGCCACCTACTTTTCCAAAAGTAGGAAAATGATTACTTCTGATATTTTCCTAGTGGAATCACTCTTTCTGAGATTCTTCAAATTACAACTTTTCCTCTAATGACTCTATAATGTTGTCTTCAACTAAATTTTCTGATGTAATCCCCAGTGGAGTTGCCAATTTGTTAGCTCTCAAAAACACAGGCTGAATACCTCAAGAGGCTGCCAATCTCCTGATACGCTTTAGGGTAACAGACAAGGTCAAGAGAACTCAACCTTCTACTCTTTAGGTGTTGTAAACCTGGGTGGGTGTACCTTTCTGAATAGTGTAGACTTAACTTGTGATTATCTTTCTAAAATGCTTTGTCCACAATGACAGATGACAGTGAACAAAATGAAATCAAACTTGATAGCAATCTTCAGACCTAAATCCTAAAATACTTAATTAACAGATATAAAGAAACTGAGTGAATTCAAATAATGAAATTGCAGAGACCAATGCCTTCTTGGGTATGCGAAGTCAAATGAATCAGAAATGGGAAACTTATTCTGGCAGAAAATCAAATTGTAGGCATATGATATGTTCATAACTTGTATAAACAATGCAAGACTATGACCACTGAGCTCTTCTTTAATAATCTAGATGAATCTTCCTGATTATTGTGATTAACGAAAAGGATTTAATCTCTACTTGAGAGAACTAGTCAATTAATCACACAAATACATTAAATGTGCATTGATAAACCGAAAGTAAACTTGTTACATCAATTTTGAACAACCAGAAAGAATCAACTTGGAGACAGCTTCAACAATACTTTTCAATAAGTTCAACATACAATTGACACCAGAAATAACCTGCCACACCAGCTCATTTTCATTGAATTCGCCATTTTAAAACATGCACATAGTCTCTAATAAGAGAAAATTATTCTACTGTAGCCATTCCTAACTACTATATGTGATCTAAAATCTGATGATAAATCTAATGATGATCAATTACAATGGGGTGCATATTTATACACTAGCATGAGAAAATAAATCAAATTGAAAGACCAAGTCGACCTTCCATAGAATTCAGGCTCCAAAATCATGTCGGCTAGCAATGGTTATCAAACATATACATGTCGGCCAACATCATTTGAATCTCTGTTTTATTCGCCAACCATTCACCAAGATAGTCTTAAAGGTATGTCGAAGGAAAAATATTGCTTATCTTTGTCTGCCCATGTTCCCCTGTTCCCTGTGTTATCCACCTTCGCCGTGACCATCTGAGTCATGGAGATATCATATTGAAAACCCTTAGTCATACCGAGAGCACATATGTGTTACATTTGTTCTAATCGCTAAGACACAAGAATCATCATACCGAAATTCTTCCTTTGTTTTATTCACTGTCACCGTAGCTTCCATCTGTCAGAGGGACCTCTTGTAGATAACAATTTTTCACCGAAAGTATTCAATCATTCCGAGCATCGCTAAGACAAAATATTTTTCCTGTTGATGAGGATCCTCTATCGCTATAACCTTCAGCCCTCGGTGAGACGTATTATAGAGTAAATTGCTATACCGAAACAACTGAGCTCACACCTATTCACCAAGACATAGCCAATATCTCACCGAAAGAAAACCATTCGAATGTTGTCGGCAAGACCCAACCTTTTCGCTATGATCATATCCTGAAAATTATGACTCTGGCCGAAATGAACACCCGTGCAAAGTCGGTAAGACATACAGAGATTGCCATGACATCCTGTTGAAAGCCATGTCTCACACCGAAAGTCATTCGTTATACTTGTTGACAAGACCTGACCCTTTCGCTATGACCTCCACTGAAGATAAATTGTCTGGCCAAAGTGAATCCAAATGTCATTCGGCGAGACACCACAAACCTTATGGCGATAAAGTCCACATATGTCTCATCGGTGAGACCCTCCCACATTCATCGAGACTTACTCCAAATCCACCATAGTCTCACCAAAAATATATTCAAAGAGAATCCATGTGTAAGGTCAGCGAGACCGAAGGTCACTCGCCAAGACCTTACAACAATAGCAATGACTCCCCCCGATATGCATCACGTACTTTTCGGTCACCAAGACAATTAGAAATCGCTAAGACCTCAGCCCAACGACCAAACTCATGCTGATATGCCCATCCTTGGTCGCCAAAACAACTTGAATGTCATGCTGATAGCCACCCACAGGAAAAAGCCAGTCGTTGTAATAGAGAAAAGGTCTTGCTGAAACACCTGGAATAAACGAATGTTAACTCACAAGCAACATGGGTCGGGGAGACAGTAAAGGATCTATGCCGATATGGACCTAGACATGAAAAATGCATAACTTGATTGATTCAATGGGGCAATATGGCAAACTATAGATGAAATATGCATACGGTAGGACCAAATCTAGAAAATTATGAGTGAAAACATATGTAAAAACATCATATTTTTATAGTCCCAACACCCCCCTTAAACGTGACCATGTTGCCTACAATGTTTCTCAGTTGTGATTAAAAGTCATCTCGTCTTTAAGCCCTTGCAATTATTGCAAGGACAATAACATTTCCCATCACCCTTTCTTTTCAATCTAGACCACAATCTATCAAGTGTCTCTTCATTTTGTTCTTGACTAATATTATTTGACATGATTTTTCTTTACCAAGCTTGACTATTTAGATCTTCAAAAATATCAAACTCACACTCCAATAATTTTTATTCATAGACAGGTAACAAAATCTAATAATTCTGATATTTTACACCAAAAAAAATTGGAATGCAGCCACCCCTGCAAAAGAGAAGATAATCTGAAGTTAATGACCCCAAAAAACTTTAAAAGTTAATTCCAAAACTTATTAAATTTTGATTTTACTATGATTTCCAACCGTTAGACTCCTAAAATCAGAATATTGAACTTGATCGCAAACTTCCTACAATGATGGAGGTAGCGAGCTAGTAAGAGCAAGTGACCCATTCCTAAGGAGCAACAAGTTGGAATCATCATTGCTAATGTCAATACGGATTTATCCTTTTAGTTAAAGATTCAATTTGTCACTTCTTATGATGAGCTTATCCCTAGGGCCCTCAACATTGAGAGAGCCCTAATCACACAAGGAAGCACACACTAGTAGAATTTGGAAAATAAATGACTAGGTGACTAAAACTTTTAGTCACAACAACTAAAAATGACTAAATTCTACTCATTTTCTGCAACTCAACTATAAATGAGTAAATAAATTACTAGTTTGGTCGTTGATTAAAAATTATTTAGTCACACAAATAAAAATGACTAAATAGTTAGTCATTTATTTATTCACAATCCATTTGAATAAATTATTTAAGGAATCAAGAATATAGCCTGCCAAAATACTCTAAAACTTTAATAAACATACCCTAAAACTTTTGTCAAAATCTCATTTTCAAGCGTAGCCCACTAGAATGGAGTTTTCATTTTAATAAACATACTCTAAAACCTTCATCAAAACATTATTTTCAAGCATAGACCGCCAAAATGGAGTAGTGTTTTAGTAAAGAATGATAGAGAATGGTGAGGAGATGTGCGTGAAAGGAGGCATAGGATTCATTGTTGCTTATCTCATTCCTGATTTGCTCAAAAAATCTTACATTGTTCATGCTATTATTTGTAATCTAGGTATTTACTTGACATATATTTGAATAATCTCAAATTCCTTTAGAGGCTTTTGAAGTATCAATGTATCCTATATACGGTTTAGAATGATTTCTTTTAATTAAAAAAATAAATAAATGATGTATTTCCCTGTAATTAGATAATGTGGAGATCTCCTAAATCTACCCCAGCACACTATCCTCTTTGGCACTGTATTCATTACTCCAGCTACTAGGGTTTTGCACGTGACATTTAATATCTTCATGACTGTGGCTTTTAAATAGATCTCAGTCTTTGCTTTAATCCTTTTCATGGTAACCCTTGAGTTCCATAATCCACCTTCAATCTCTTCTAAGAACGTTGTCTTAAGCTCAATTGCATAGAATGTGTGTGTGTGAAAATTACGTGCGTAAATGAATTAGAACGAGTTCAAACACACCAATAGAACATTATAACAAAAACAAAAATATAAAAGGAGTAGAGAAGCGCAAACTCAGTATCATGTTTCTGTTGCCGTCCTATCGTCCTCTATCCTTAGTGTTTTTGTAGATTCCAGCCTTGTGTTCTCAGATTATGGGCTAGGCTCAACAAATTGTCTTCCTAAAGAACAAGATTTTGCTATGATATGAATGCATGATTAAGCTATGATGTTGATTTTAGCTAAGAAACTTGAAATAAACATGATGCTATGATAAATGAATACTAAATGAATTAAATGCATAAACTCTACTTAATTTGCCTATTACCAATGTTTGGATTCACATAGGTATTTATAGATTTTTTAAATGATTTTGATTGGCTAATATGATGAATGGTTGTGATAATTCCTGGCAGATCGAATGGTTGAAGAAAGATGAAACTGAAGGAGAGGATAGAAGAACCCTAAAATCAGATTTTTCTATTTTATTATGAAAGAGGAAAAAGAAGAGAAGATAAGAAATCATCTTTCTTTAAAAGAATAAAAGAAAGATTTAAAGCTAATAAATAATTAATTAAAAAAAATCAATTATTTATTTGTGGAGGACATTCAACTTTTCTTAATTAAATAAAATATTTAATTAAGCTTTTAAAAGCAGAAGAAAGCTTGTGGTGGGAAAAGAGCTTTAATCATGTTTTATTGAAAAAAGCAGAATATCTCATAATTAAATAAAATATTTAATTATGATATGAGAAGATTGCACAATTAGGTTAAAATACCTAATTTTGGATTTAGAAAGAAAGCATAAGATATTTTTAATTAAATAAGATTTATTTAATTAAATCACTTTTATGAAATTAATTAAATGAAACATTTAATTAATTAGAAGAAAGAATTAAAATAGAAAAAGGAAATATTTAAACTTAATTAAATCAAAGATTTAATTTAAATTCAAACAATGATAATTAATTTAAATAAATAGAATGTATTTATTTAAATAATTAAATGGACATATGAAAATAATTAAATAAAATAAATTTATTTAATTAAGGAAGAAGAATAAGATGAATGAACAATATAATTAAATTAATTAAATTTAATCATATGTAGAGGACCTCTAGAAGAAATAATTAAATAATAAATATTTAATTAATTGCCAGGATAATAGACATGACCATTTTTATGCGTATACATTTTGCCCCTCTTTGAAGTGATGTGTGAAATGCATTGCTTCAAAGAAAATAAAAATTTGCCCCTGATATGTTTCTGGTTTTTGATATTGATGATGCCCCCTCAGGAGATAAATCATGGAAGAAGTTGATAGGGAATGGGGAATAGTGATTTAGCTCCCGATAGATGATGTGGTCGATGCCCCAGTGAAAAAGAGGATGAAAAATGGGAAATGCCATTACTGCCTATCCTGAAAAGACCCTTATAAGGTAAAAGGGTAAAATGAAGTGTCATTTTCACCCTGCTGCTACAGTGAATTTTGAGCTTTGAGAGTGACTTGGCGAAATGGTGATCCCTGTGCACAGACATAGGTTCGAGCGAGCGCGACGGTATCAGAGACCAGCAGCATATGGACCACCGGTGAGTGATTCGAAACCTCTAAGTTGTCAAAGTTCGCATTTTTGATCGAATTTGAATTGATTGAAAGTCGGTCTGCAATATTTTTGGAACGTTTTAGCACATCTAGGTATAGTTTTAGCGCATTCAACAAATAGTTAAACGCATATAGGGTCTTCCGTAGCGCATTTAGGCACAGGTCACAAAATGATTGTTTAGCGCATCCGACAGATAAAGTTGCGCATATATGTTAAAATAGGCTAGATCGGAGATTAGCGCATCTAGGGCACAGAACTGCGCATTTAGGGTTTGGTCCAAAAATGTTAGAGTTGCGCATTTGATAGGTAGAATAGCGCATCTGAGGTACAGAGTTGCACATATGGATTTTTAGCGCATTTAGGAAACAGTGTTGCGCTTTTGAGAAAAAACTTTGGCGCATATGGGTTTTTAGCGCATATGGGCAATAGAGTTGCGCATTTAGGAAAAATTTCCCCAGAATGCCTGTTTGATGAAAAATGATGATAAAAATTACTTCTTTAGTCAATAGATAGATAAATTGTAGAATCATCATGTTGATAGGATAGAAATTTTGATAGAGGATAGATAACGTTGCTTTCAAAATAGAAAACAAAGAGTAGATAGCTGATAACTTTGTGACGGACGACAAAGAGTAAAATGAATGATTGATTGAATGATTTGAATTTGATAACTTTGCTTCTTGCGATTGAAAAACAAAGAGTAAACATTGTGATAAATTTGTTTTCTGCAACAGAAAACAAATAGTAAAATAGAGATTTAAATTTGCATTCATGATTGAAATACAAATAGAAAATGATATGTGTTGATAAATTTGCTTTCCTGAAAAGAAAAAAAAATAGTAAAGGATGATAGAGTAGATTGAGTTGACATGCTGATAGATTGATGTAGCACTTGATATAGATTATTGATATGTTATCTAAATTTGATGGATTGGTTATGATGTTTGAACAAAATAGGAGGCTTTCAAAAGCCTCTAGATCAGAGAGCGGTTCCCATTATGTTGGGAGTGGGTAGGAGAGCTGACACCGGCCAAGCTACAGGTGATTGCATATTGTGGATTGGGGCCACTGTTGACCATGCCACGAGGCATTCGGGCCAACAGGGGGTTGTTGACGGCCTTGGCCGAGAGATGGCATTCCGAGCATAACACCTTCCACCTGCCGACGGGTGAGATGAGCGTGACACCGGAGGACGTGTATCGGATCCTGGGGATTCTAGTGGTTGGAGCCCTTGTGGTTTATGACCACAAGGAGATCGGTGGGACAGAGGCATTACAGCAGATATGTGGCGATCCCGGTATCTATGGGTACTGGATAGATTGGGAGGACTTCATCAGGTATCCAGCTCTGGTAGCGGTATTAGCAGCATTTGTTGGAGGTTTCCTTGGACCAGACCATCGGTCCAAGGGATTTTCCGTGGGGTGGGGGAGGATGCTAGAGTGGATGATCACTCAGCCATGGAGATTTGCCTGGGGGAGCTGCGTCCTAGCAGACATGTATCATGATTTACATCGGATTGTGTATAGAGGATCCACCAGCCTGGTGAGTGGGGTTACATTGTTGCAGATCTGGGCGTGGGAGCACATTGCTGTCACGAGACCACTATGTACTAGGTCGAGACCGGCAGGGAGGCCCTATGTGTATGCGTATTCCGGTGCAGTTGTCCAGCAGAGGCTGGGCAAGGTAGAGTATTGGCGGCGAGTGTTGGATGATGTGGATTCAGTGATATGGAGGCCCTACACAGATTGCAAGGCATGGGCGACAGATCATTTAGAGATGTCGTTTGTATGCAGACCACGATACCTGATAGGGCGGATGCCCTTTATTATTGAGAGGTTTCTGGCACTACAGGTTCTACGACAGTTTGGTTTCATGCGGGGGATGCCCCAGGGCGTTGCTCATTATGGGCGGCGTAAGGGGGATGTAGGATGGGGGCCATGCATTCCGTACCAGGAAGCACATACAGAGTATACCGCATTACATCCCGAGGTATGAGCGGATAGGCCAAATGTATTAGATGCAAGGATGACAGATGACTACGCCCAGTACTTTCATACTCATCCTTTTCCACGGGTCATCAGAGCAGTCCCACAGCCAGGAGCAGGGATACAGGGAGGTGTGGCAAGTGGAGAGCAGGCTATGGGTGGAGGGGAGCAGGCTATGGGTGGAGGAGAGGAGGAGGGAGAGGAGAGTGAGGAGAGTGGAGATGGGGAGGAGGAGGATAGCTCAGATGATGGAGATGATGGAGATGACGGGGATGAGCAGAGGCAGTAGAGACTTGACAGCCTCGGTAGAGTACAGGTTCCTCGGCAGTCCAGATCCGATGCCAGGCCGCAGACAGTGATTAGGGTGACATCCTCATCTTAGCAGGCACAGATAGATGCTTTGCAGGGTCAGGTGCAGACCTTTTAGGGGTAGCAGGAATAGCTTCAGAGTCAGTTAGTGCAGGCTTAGAGCATGATAGTGCAATTACAGGCACAGCTTGCACAGGCACAGGCTCAGGCACAGGCACAGGCACAGGCATAGGTACAGGTTCAGATGCCTACCCCGGATCCTCAGGTGGCACAGTTGGTAGTAGAGAGGGATGCCTTTAGACGGCGGGCACAGGAGGCTGAGGGTGTAGCACAGAGGCTCATGAGTACCGTAGAGAGTACTTCTTTGCGGGAGGCCATTGTAGAGGGATTCGAGGTAGCCAGAGAGGCAAAGTATTATAGAGTGCGGTACGAGGAGCTATGCCCTCCCGAGCGGCGAGAGCCTTATCCCAGATCACACAGTAGGACGAGGACCCGATCTCAGACATCTACACATGGCAGAGAGGTGACAGGACCTCGACGGGATCCTGATGCAGGTCCGAGTGGCAGGCCACCTCCTTCCAGACCAGCTCCTTCAGGGGCATCTACCAGTTAGCCATTTTGGGGCTTGATTCATTATGTATACGGAGTTTTGATCATGTATGATGTATTTATGTTCTGACCTTTTATTAGTTTCATTAGACATTTGGACATTTGTATTATGTTGATGAGTGATGATATGCAGCAGCGATGTTTCTGATGATGTTTATGTTCATGCATTTATGATATGATATGGATATGACGTTTATGCATGTATGTTATGAGATGGATTTTGATATGGTTTTATTATTTTTGCGGACCAATCATTATGATGCAGGATGGTATGTGGTGATGTATGTGAGATGTTACTTTTATTTTTGTTTTGAATATTCCATGTATGAAAATGCATCGTGACATGATGGATATGAATAATGATGAAAAGATAAATGATATGTTTGTGTAATGTGTATGTAATGAAAATGGTAATATGATACAAAATGGTAGATGTGAAAGGTAGTGAAATGGTTAAATGATGAATGAAAGATAAAATGATGCGTGATAAATGGTAAAAAAAATGACAATAATAATGAAATGAAATGGTAAACTGATAAATGAATGATGAAATGATAAATGGTAATGAAATGTTTATGAAATGATATGATATGAAATGGTAAAAATGAATAATGAGATGATGGAATGATAAATGGTAATGGTAATGAAATGTTAATGAAATGATATGATATGCAATGGTAAAATGAATAATGAATGATGAGATGATAAATGGTATGAAATGTTAATGAAATGATATGATATGAAATAGTAGAAATGACAAATGGTAATGGTAATGATATGAAATGATAAAGGAATGAGGAAATGTTAAATGATATAAAAAAAATGAATGAATGCAATGAATTAAATGTCCAAATGTCCTCCACGAAAAGGTCAAAACTTAATGACAACCGTTTAATACCTTCATTCAGCCCTTCAAAATACGGATATGAATCCAATATGCAGATATATACAATGATCTAATGAACATACAACTATATGAAACTAACCAGTTTGTTGAGCCTATTATAAGCCTTCTTGAATCATCATAGAACATTTTGAAATGTTGGAAGTATGTACAAGCATCAAAGGGGAAATCAGCGCCAATGATGACCAGAGTACAACTTGCATGAATTTTGATATAGCAAGTGAACACAAGCATCGAGGTATAATTGAACCGAGATGACCTGAGCATTTCTTGCATAAACAGACAAAGATTACCCACCCTTCTGATGCAAATGTGGAACTATCGTCGATCATATTGCTTTGATTGTCATGTCCTGTGACATATTTGCATCAGAATGATTGTTAACCTTCAAACAGCAGACAAAGAAAAAATCATTCTCATTCCTCGCCACTCTAGTTCAGTACATCATTGAGTGTGCTCCAGAGTAATGATAGCAAAAATCAAACAACTTTTAGTCAAACATGTAATACTATTAATGCATACATTATTCAGATATTTGGATCATCCAATAGACAAATGATATGATATCTTGCTGAAAAGTGTGTCATGATCGGATAACGTTGACATATGAGTTTGTATGATTAGATCCTATGTCATGGTCTAGCTGTTTTGGTACGTTCTGAAAGTTAAGTGCCCCCAGCTGAATTTTGCCTTGTTGATTGACACAACTTGCGGAAAGGAATATGTACAAACGATCAAGCCATGGTAAGATGTTTTAATACTCTAGGCAAGTGGCGGCAGGATGATGCAATTAATGACCCTAAGATGAAAAAGATGCAGCAAAAGGGAAACTTTGAAAAGACAACGTGCAAAACAGGAACTAATAAATGGAGAGGTACAGATAGCGTCTGTTTGCCAGATTTTCACTATCCGTGTTTATTGCATTTTTCTGATTTCTTTTTGATTTTTTTGATTTTTGTATTTTTTTTGTATTAGAACTTTTTTGATGTTTTGGTTTCTTGGAACTTTTTCTTTGTTTTTGGATTTCTTCAGGGACATTTTCTGCTGTTTTTGTATTTCTTCAGGACTTTTTCTACTATTTTTGTATTTCTTCAGGACTTTTTCTGCTGTTTTTGTATTTCTTTAGGACTTTTTCTGACTTAAACATAATACTTCTTAAGATGTATACTATTGATGGGTTCATCCAATAGGTCTCCTTCTAGCGTTGATAACTTGTATACTCCTGAAACATAGACTGCAATAACCACATAAGGGCCTAACCAATTTGGTTCAAACTTTCCTTTCTTTTCTCTGTCTTGTTGATTACGCGGGTTCTCTTTCAGAACTAGATCACCCACCTGAAAGGTACGTGGCTTGACTTTGTGATTATAGCTGCGAGACATCATCTGTTGGTATGCTTTTAAATGGTCTGCTGCTCTCTGTCTCTTTTCATCTAAAAGTTCTAACTCTTGGAGTCGGGAAACTCTGTATTCCTCATCTGTTATGAGACCTTTCAGTGATACTCTTAATGAAGGTATTTCTACTTCTAAAGGCAGTATGGCTTCTGCTCCATAGACGAGGGAAAAAGGTGTTGCTCCTGTTGGTGTTCGGACACTAGTTTTGTAAGCCCACAAGGCGGGATTGAGTTGAACATGCCAATCCTTCCCTGAGTCATTGACAGTCTTCTTCAAAATCTTTAGTATGGTTTTGTTTGAGGCCTCTACTTGACCATTCCCTTGAGGATAGTAAGGCATGGAATATCTGTGCTGAATATGGAATCTTTCACAAAGTTCATCAATATCCTAATTTTTGAAAGGTCGACCATTATCTGTAATAATGGCATTAAGAATACCATATCGACAAATAATGTAGTTGAGTATGAAGGATGAGATCTGTTTTCCAGTGACTTTAGAGAGAGGTACTGCCTCAATCCACTTAGTGAAATATTCCGTTACTATGATGATGAACTTATGCCCATTTGAAGAAGGATGAATTTTTCCCACTAGATCTAACCCCCATTGAGAGAATGGCCAGGTGGGTGTAAACGAATGAAGTTCTTGTGCAGGAGCATGAATAAGATTCCCATGAATCTGACATTTTGAGCATGTTTTAACAAAGGTAAATGATTCCCTTTCCATTGTAGGCCAGTAGTAACCCATTCTAATCAATTTTTTGGATAAGGTTAGTCCACTCGAATGAGTACCACAAATGCCCCCATGAACTTCTTGTAAAGCTTTGTCGGATTCGTCACGTTCAAGACATCGAAGTAAAGTACCATCAAGACCATGGCGATAAAGGGTATCAGTGATAAGGGTATATCGAGAGGATTGTCGGATAAAGTTACGTTTTTTGTTGTGGGACAAGTCAGGTGGTAATATATCGTCTTTTAGGTATGCATAAATTGTGCCATACCAGGGTGAATCGGGTCCTACCAGGTGGCAGTTAATTTGGCTTTCAGGTGTGTCATAGGCAAGTGTAAATAATTGTTCCACCAGAAATTCATAGCGAGTCTGTTTGTCTGGGAGTTGTATCAATGAGGCAATCGTAGCCATAGCGTCGGCCGCTTTGTTGTCAATCCTCAGAATTTGTGTGAACTGAATGTCCACAAAATACTTTTTGAAGTCATCAATCATCTTCTTGTATGGCAACAACTTGTCATATTTAGTCTGATAGTCATCATTGATTTGATTAATGACTAGTTGTGAGTCACCATAAACTTGTAGCTCGGTAATCCTCCATTCCAATGCTGTTTTCAGTCCAGTGATCAGTGCTTCATATTCAGCTATGTTATTAGTGCATGGAAACATTAGCCTATAGGACCTAGGAATGGTATGTCCTTGAGGGGTGACGAAGAGAATGCCTGCCCCTGAACCATGTTGAGTAAAAGAACCATCAAAGTATAAGGACCATGGCTGCTTAGAGTCTGCTGTGAAGACATCAGCATCTGGAAATTCAATGTGTAAAGGGTGCTCTGTTTGGAGAGGAGCGTCTGCTAGTTGATCTGCGATAACTTGTCCTTTGATTGCTTTGCGATCAACATAGTGGATGTCGAAATCACTCAAAATCAAGATCCATTTTGCTAACCTTCCTGTTAGTGATGCTTTACTTAGTAGATACTTGAGCGGATCAATTTTGGAAACAAGCTTAATTGTATGAGATAGCATGTAATGTCAGAATTTTTGTGAAGCGAAGACGACTGCCAAACAAGCCTTCTCAATGAAAGTGTAACTAAGCTCATGGCTTGTCAGCGTCCTGCTAATGTAATAAATTGCACGTTCTTTCCCTTCATGGTCTTCTTGTGCTAATAATGCTCCCAAAGATGTCTCAGTTGTAGAAATATACAGAATCAATGGTTTGTCTGGATTTGGTGGTACAAGAACTGGTGGATTCATCAGGTACTGCTTGATTTGTTGAAATTCCATTTCACATTTATCATCCCATCTAAAAGGAACATTCTTATGTAGGAGATGTGTGAATGGTAGACTTTTTTCAGCCAATTGTGCAATGAATCTGCGGATAGACTGGAGTCACCCTTGTAAGGATCTTAACTGACTAATGTTCTTTGGGGGAGGCATCTCCATGATTGCGCGAACTTTAGCAGGATCTACTTCAATTCCCTTTTCTGAAACAATATATCCTAATAGTTTTCCAGATGTGACCCCAAAAACACATTTCTTAGGGTTTAAGCGAACTTTGAATTTCTCCAATTTGGTAAATATTTTAGATAGTATCTCCAAGTGTCCTTCTCTGGTGTGTGATTTTTCCAATATGTCATCTACATAATCCTCCATGAATGTGTGCATCATGTCGTGAAAGATCGTAGTCATAGCTCTTTGATAAGTAGCTCCAGCATTTTTCAAGCCGAAAGGCATGACATTCCAACAATATGTTCCCCACGGACAAGTGAAAGCTATTTTCTCTTGGTCTTCTGGTGCAATCTTGATTTGGTTGTAACCCGAGAAACCATCCATTAATGAGTACATGGCATGGCCTGCTATTAGATCAACTATAGTGTCAATACTTGGAAGCGGAAAGTCATCCTTTGGGCAAGCTTTGTTAAGATCTCTGAAATCAGTGCATACTCTTACATGTTTGTCTGGTTTTGCTACTGGTACAATATTGGAAATCCATTCTGCATAGTCAATTGATCTTATAAAACCTGCATCGAGGAGCTTCTTGAGTTCTTCTTTAACCAATAGTGCAACATGAGGATTCATCTTTCTGAGTTTTTGTTTTACTGGTTTGGCTCCTGGTTTGATAGATAAATGATGCATAATGAGATCAGGATCAAGGCCGGGCATATCTGCATATGACCATGCAAAATTGACTTGATTTTCCTTGAGAAAGTTCATGAACTCTGGGATTTCTTTAGCTGTCATTGATTCAGCTACGTGTAGGATCCTTGGATTATCTGTAGTTGCAATGTTGATTTCCTTTGTAGGCTCAGTCAAGATGGATGATCGCTCATGATAGTGCTCTGGGAGAGTGTCAAGAATCCCATCAGATGGTGCCTTAAAAAGGTTTTCATCGTCTCATACGCTCTTTATTTTGTCTTTTGCTTGATCTAGTACTGCCAGATTCTGGTTTTCACCACTAGATCGTTTATCTTTATTTTCATTTTTGCAGCTAGGAGACTTGACACTCTCCTAATTAAAGACTTCATACCGAAAATCGCTAGTGGAACAATTATTTACATCATCGGCTGAAAGGAAGTTTATGATAGCTTCGTCATTTGGAAAAATGGGTATATCAGCAGGATTCGGTGTGAGATCTGATCCAATGGTCGAGGATGGATTAATGAGTAGAATCATTGGAACCATGAAATGGCGATGATTGGGAGTCAAGGCGAGTTATGGGGTAAAGATCGGTGGCAGATAGGTGATAATTGGGACTATTCTCCTGATAATCTTGTTCATTAAAATCTGACTCAGTATCACTAGACTCATAGTTGCTTTGTGGTTCAGATTCTTGTGGTTGGGACCCTGAACCTTCTCCTTTGATTAAAGCGGGCGTATACTTGTGTATGACATCTACCTCTTTGTCTCTCCAAAATTTGTTATCATGGATGGTATCCCATTCATATTCAGCAGAATCTGTGTTAGAGTTATTTTCTATGTAATTTAGGACTGATACCAAACATGTTTCTTTCTTATCGGAACCTTCTTGCAGTGTAAAAACATTACCTTGGGATTGTTTAGATTGGGTAGCCTCATAGCCTATTCCAGTTTTATCATATGCCGCAAGTCCTGGGAGATGGATAGGCTCAACTATGCCTTCTTTTCTCTTTCCAAGAGGACCATTATCATATCCCATCTTTTGCATGATAGAATATCCTTCCCATATTGTTCTGTTGGTAAGGTGACATTTAAAATTGCGTCCTCTTCATCTTTGTAGAGCCAATCTAGAATTGTTGTATCCTCAGGATCTCCCATGGGAAATTTTTCTTTGATAAATTGTCCATTGAACTTGGTAGTGGGCTCTGTTTGTACCTGTGCTGATGTTGATGCTGCTGATATATGTTGTGGTGTAATAAAAGGTTTTCCATGCGATCTAGGAGATGTAGGTAGATTAGCAAGACAAAGGGAATATTCCCCAACTCCTCTTTCCTTGAACTGTAGTTTCTTGTCAAAGCTTTTGGTTAACTGACTGACATGTGTAGCATGTTGAGGAGAAGTATCAGCAAGTGCTTCTCGATTATTGGGAACCAAAGTATCTTGATGAGCTTTGATATTGGCACAAGTTTGAGTGTTTGAGTTATTAGCTGGTATAGTGATTTCCTGTCCATCATACAGAAACTTAAGACATTGGTGGTAAGTGGATGGAATAGCTTGCATCTCATGGATCCAAGGACGACCCAACAAGATATTGTATGCAAGATCTCGGTCTAAAACTTGGCAAAAGGTATTTTTGATAACAGGTCCCACTTTGATTGGTAGCATGATTAGACCTTTAGACGTTCTCTCCTCATCATCATAGGCTTTAATGGTAATCTTCCTTCTAGGATCAATGGAGTCTTCGGAAAATCCTAATGCTTGAATCACCTTCAAAGTACATATATTTAGACCAGCCCCTCCATCTATTAGAACACGTTTGACATGGAATTTGTGGATCATGACCTCTAAGTATAATGATGAATTGTGGGGATGAGTTAGGGAAACATCATCTTTTTCTGAGAATGAAAGGCATGTGGGTGAGGACAAATGTCCTACCATGGCTTGAAATCGGTTCACATCCAAATTCGTAGATACAGTCGTTTCAACGAGGGTTTTATCTAAAATTTCCCTATGTGCAGGGGAAATCTTCAGAAGTTTGAAAATGGAGATTTGAGCTGAAGTTTTTTGAAGTTGGTTAACTAAGTCGTATTGGTGTTGAGGAGAGGTCTCATTGGATTTTGAAGACGTACCTTTCAAAACAACCTTAGCTTGTGCTCTTGTTGTGACGTTTACTTGTCCATTGTCTACTTTCTCTTTGATTTTTATGACGTTGACTCACTCATCATCCGTATAGAGGTGACGGATTACATTGTCATCAATTTGGTTCACAGTTTTGTCAGAAGATTCTCCCTTTTGATAATTTGGTAGAGGATTTCGAAATGCTTGGTGATCTTCGTTGGATTTTTGTTGTCCTTCTACTGTGATAATGCCCTTGTCAATTAGATCTTGAATAGCATGTTTCAAACCTTGACAGTTGTTTGTATGATGACCTCTGCACCTATGGTAGTCACAAAAATAGGCTTCGTTCCATGATGGAGGTTTTACATTAGGTTCGTAATTACGTTGTGGGGGTAACATAAGGACATTCTTTGCCATGACCTCTTTGAAAGCCGATTCTAAGGATTTTCCTAGTGGAGTAAAAGTTCTTCTATTGGAGAAGAATGGAAAGAGTTGTGGTTTCGTGTTTGAGATATTCCCTAAAGTGTTGTTGTTGTTGTTGTTGTTCCAGTAGTTTTGGTTGTTGGCAGTCCCTTGATTATAGTTCGTTGGAGGGGGATGATTGTTTCCTTGATTTGCAACTGTATTGATATTGTTGTAATTATTGTTACGAGGAGTGCTCAGGATAAATGGCTTAGTCGTGATATGATTTGCATCTACAACACCATCATTTACAATGTTCTTGTTGCGGGTCCAAAACTTAGACTTGTCCTGATTATTGTAATGGTTAGATGAGGCAGGGCTGTCCCTATCAAGTTTTATGGTCCCTCTTTTGACCAAAGCACTTTCGATGGTGATGGCATCCTCAATCAATTTCTTAAAGGAAGGTGGACAATGTAGATTTAGACAATAGCTCATTTCTGAGTTGAGGCTATTGATGAAGGTAACCATTTTCTCCTTTTCAGGAACAGGTCGTGGGTACCTAGCGAACATTCTCCTCCATCTTTGAAGAAAGGTAGTGAAAGGTTCACCGGGTTTTGCGCAACTTTGCAAAGATCAATCATG
>VDFB02270651.1:547091748-547210559 GCA_007258455.2 Sequoia sempervirens
GAGCTATTTTATATATTGGAAAATTAGCATTTATCTATTTTTCTATTTGTGCGAGTAGCTTTAAAAATCATTTTCGTTTTAAAGAAATCGGGAAAATGCGAATGCATAGATTGATTAAATAAATTTAAGCAAAAGCATAGTTTAAAAGTTAGTGGCTAGAGGTACGTAATCCATGAATGCAGATTAAATGCATTAAAATATCAAGAAACTGCGAGCCCAAAAATTGATTAATTAAAATTGAGCAAAGGCATAGCTTATCAAGGTGGCAAGTAGCCGTGCGTTATGTATGAATAAAAAATAAATGCATTGAATGGCATGTGGCTCGAGGTGAAGGTGTTGGGATGGTTTGGACGCCACGTGTGGCCAGGGTACTTTGGTCATTTAATATAGAGTTAAGTTACTTGGTATGCATTTCTATTACTTTGCGTATGTTGTTTTTGTCTTCTCTAGGCTCTTGTTCTGAGGAAGAGTTTGTAGCAACTGAGCAAGAGATACTTGAGATGATAATTTGTTACTGTACACAGTTCCTTTCCATTGAAGTGCATTGAGAGGTTGTGTTTCATTGTGCTTTAGTTCACTATCACTATCACTTTTTTGCCCAATGTGTCAGTGCATGTATGTATGTATGTATGTTTCTATGCGAATAAGCATTTATCTATGTGCATATCTATGTAGACATTTGTAGATGCATATATGCCTATATGCATGTGAGTCTAGATATATCTATGCATATATGTATTTGTGCATATATGTGTATCTGTATAGATGCATCTATGTATATATGCATGTAATCACGTGGATGCATATATGTTTATGTCCATTAATGCATTAATCTATCTTTACATGGATGTATCTGTACATATATATACATATGTATAAATATATGTGTGTGTCGATATGCCTTTTCTACAAAAAAAAAGTTTACCGTGACAGGGCAAAGGTTGTCATGGTTCCAAAAAAGGACACTTGCAGACAATGTATTCCAGGCAATAAATAGTTTCTTTTATCAGTTTTCTTTTATTTTAATGTCCATAAGCACATTGGGTTTCACAGTGCTCAGCCTATGCTGTTCTTCAAAGACTAGTTCCTTTGATATGCAATTGTCTTTCGTCCATTGTAAAATGTGAGGGCTTAACAATAACTTAGCGTTTGTATGCTCTTTAAAGATTACATATCTTCAATTACTAGAGAGTTGTTCCATAGTGCAAGCTTCTAAGCCACTGTTATGTTAACATGTTCCATAATAGGACCTTACAAACAATATGAGCACAATGTGTTAAGAGCACTTTACAAACTGTCAACCAAATGCAATTTCCAGATATAAGCCTAAGCTCCCCAATTGCTTTCATCTCTCCCGTTGTCATCAAAGCATAAAGCAAAGAGGTTTTTTTCGCAGCTTCTAAACTATCCTTGTCCACATTTGGCCAATGAAACAAAGTCAATTAAAAAATCTGATTCCACTTATTCACTAATAGTATTGGCATACAATTTCCTTGAAAAATCTTGAAAAAGAGGATTACTCAAACACCAATAAGGATTCTGATTTGTAACATTCCTATCCAAATCATCTTCATTCAGTAGGATTTTGTGGCATACATTAATTGGATGTATCGCATCATCTTTCTTATCAGGATGCTAACAACCTTGGTTTGTATTTCTGCTTCGGTGTATCTAAATGTCGTGAGTTATGAATTCTACTTGCATGTGGCTTCATTGCACAAGTAATAGTAAGTGGTACCTAACAGTACAAAATAAACTTATGCATATGGTAATGAAATGACCCCATTTAGTTAGAAAATCAATATTTACATTGCTTTCACTGTTAAGTGATAGCTACTTTGGCATTAAACAATAGCTAGAAATTGTTTTTTCCAGAACTTAACAGTGGTAGCACAATTTTGTGTTGTTTTTTGTCTTGGAATTGATTTGTTGTCACAGCCTACTTACACTTTTTTAGGCAGTAAAGCAAATATGGGATCTATTCCATTGATTGCTCTTAAAGAGCTTATACCAACATTGCAATAACAGAATTACCCTAGTGCATGCACATGCAAAAAAATGTTCTACATTATAGGGTGCACAAATAGCAATAAGTATTTAGAAATTATAAAAATGCAATTTGCATTTTAAGAAACAAAAGTTCTTACTTGGATTGTTTCTTGGTCAAATGAAACTGCATAAGAATTTTGTTTTGTTTTTATGAATAGCATAGTATATGTCACTCACTGTACTCATTTGTCTAAATTGTCCTTGTGACAGGGATTAATGCTTTCAACTGTATTTAAACAATCACGCACAAACTACACTGGGGAAAATTGCTTGTCCCTATCACAATTTGGGCATTTTTACAAGTATACTTGATCGTTTGATAACAGATTACAAGGTCAGTTTCCCAAATTGTCTTTTTGCTTTTCTTGAAATGCAATTGAAATTCTTCAATATAATAACTGCATAAAGTTCTTTTCCATGTATTCGTTTTGCCATCTTGTATTCCTCATTTCTTTGGACATAAATGATTTAGAGGACTGCTTGCACATATACAAACAGGAAAATGCATTTTACACAATTGCAATAGTAATTTGTCTTCGAGCAATAGAGTAGGTTTTGCTTATGTGTTAATAAGTTATACTTCCTCTATACAATATCCATATAATAGAATGAACTGCTAGCATCCACTTTTTAAACCATGTTTGCAGTTTCGAATAGCCTTTTGAGTCATAAGTCTTTGTTTTATGTCAACTATTTTTTGCCTATATGCATTTAAGGCAATTTTTTTCATACAGCTGCTTATATCTGTGGCAAGTTACTGTGCAATGTGCAAGTCAACATATGTTTAATCTTCCTGTTTTACAAATAAATGCCTACAAAGTTAATTTCAAAAGCTGACATGGCACGAGTACAATGAATGATGTACTACTTCACTCATAGACATAATGCAATATTTTTTCATGGTCTTGCTTGCATGCAAAATGACATTAGCCACCATTTTTTTTTTTGCTCACATTGCCAATTACACTGCGTGCTTAAAAGTAAAAGAAAACTGAGAAAAGAAACTATTTATTGCCTCAAGTAACTCGTTTTTGGTTCTGGATACTGTAACTATAACAAAGTCTGCTCAATCACTATAAACTCTCCCAGAACAAAGACTTTTAGAATACAAAAACAATATGCACAAAGTAATTGTCATGCTTAACACAAATTATTTTAAAAGCTATTCCGACAAATAGCAAAAGCCATAGATCTTCTTTGATCAAATAATGATTTTGCATTTCCCTTATTTTCTTTACACAGAAAAGATTTGCAAAACTATTCTCTACATGTCACTCAATTCATGTTTATCTGAATAGCTTTTAAAATCATTTGTCCTTTGAAAAAAATCAGTCGCTTACAAGTACATAGAAACAAAGGAATCCAATTACACAAAACATTTAAATACCATAGACTGGGATTGGAAATGTGAGCAAAAAAGATTCCTTGTCAACTAATTGGTGCATGTAAACAAGGCTACCTGAAAATATTGTTTTGTGTTTGTGGCACTAAAAGTATACATCATGCATTGTACTCATTTATCCACTTTGGCAATGTAACAGGAATAAGTACATACAATCCTGCTGGGGGGCAATGGATATCAAGGTCAGGTTGAAGAATTAATACTATTTTCCCCTTTTGCTTATATTAAATTGTTTGTTGTGTGATATGTTACATAAGCTTCTGCAACTACTCAAGATCCATTTTCCAACATATGTAGAGATTATTAACTTCCAAGATCCTCGACAACATGATCAATGCTTTCAAATGCTATTGACTAAAAGCACATAGGCGATGATGTAAACAGTCATAGATTTTGTAATCTAGATACTAGTGTTAGATGCTATTCATAGCCAGCATTTGCTATTCCCAAACACATTAGGTTGCACGAGTAACAAAGAAAATGATAGACGTTGACACCTATGAATTAACAGAGTGCCCCCAAATATCAAACATTGACTACGTGCTTAAGGGCGAGGGACTTTGCAGATTGAGTGCCTTTGCATACAATGTTGGTGATTGTTTGTTTGATTCATTACAGCTATTGCTTAACAATCGTTACACATCAATTAAACTACAAAATGGAGTTATAGATTACTTCTTGAATTGCCTTCAAAACAAGGACAAGGAAGCAATAAAATCATACAACTATGAACTAGACCCTGATACTCTATATACATTGCACAAAGTACACAATCCACAAACATATTTCCGCAGAATGCGCTTATCTGCAAAGCCACAAGCAAATTGCATAGAAAGTGGATTGTGGGGTGACCTGTTTTGCATTCACTGGATATCCAAATGGTTGAATATACAAATATCCCTTTGGTCAAGAACAACAACAAAAAGGTACTTATAGTTCAATAGTTCTGATTACACAGAATCAGTCTCTATACTATTTCATGACATGGATTCTTTAAATGGACACTTTGAACCATTGCTAGCAATTGAAACACAAAACATAACTTCAAAACAGCCCATAAGTTCACATGGAATAAAAAAACTTCGCACAAAGTATCCTCAAATATCAAACATTGACAATGTCCTTAGAGCTGAAGGCCTTTGTAGACTAAACACATTTGCATACAATGTTGGTGACTGTTTGTTTGATTCGCTTCAAGTGCTACTTAACAACCAGTACACCTCAACTCAATTACGCAATGGAGCTATAGATTATTTTCTGGCTTGCTTTCAAAAAAAGGACAAAGAAGCAATTAAATCATATAACAATGAACTAAATCCTACTACTCTATACACATTGCACAAAGTACATGACCAAGAAACATACTTCCGCAAGATGCGATTGTCCGCACGGCCATGCATAGACCATAGTGAACGTGGATTGTGGGGTGACTTGTTTTGCATTCACTAGATATCCAAATGGTTAAAAATACAAATAAGCCTCTGGTCATTCACAACATCAAGGAAGTACTTAGATTTCAATGATTCTGGATATACAAAATCAGTCTCTATACTGTTCCATGATACAAACCCTTTGGCTAGACATTTTGAGCCACTCCTAAGAATGAAAGCCCAAAATCTAACTCGCCCATGCTCTACAAGCTTACTTCGACTCAAAAAGTTGATCAGAAATAGTCCACGATCCAAAAAAACTTACTTGACTAAGCCACATGTTTTTCCTAAAAACAAGGAAAATTTGTTACCATTTGTCAAAGAAAATAATTTAAAACATAAATCAACAATAAGACTTAATCACCTGAAGAACTTGATTAGAAAAGAAAAACAAAAAGAAAGTGTACCTAGCAGCCGAAAGAAAAAAAAAACATTGACACCAATAGAAATTTATAGAACAACAATACTAGATACGCCAAAATACCCATGCGCAATTTGCCAAGTGCTTTGTCTGTACAAGGACATCAGGATTTTCAAAGACAAACAAAAATAGTTATACTGCAAGCTGCTACAATCAGATTCCTTACAATTCACAGATTTCATATGCAACGTATGCTACTTTGCATTGAAACAGTCCACTATTCCAAAGTATGCTATGCCACAAAAAATAAGAACTAATAGACCATTGTGCTATGTACAAAATTTAACTCATCTAGAAGAACAACTTGTGTCACTTAGAATTGCATTTGCACAAATTTGGGAACTAGGGTTCAAAAGGTCTCAAATAGGCCTAACAGGTTCTATTATAAATGTCCCTGTTGACATGAACATTGTACAAAAAGCATTACCACAATCAATTAACAACACACAAACAATTGTTGTTTCATTGAAAAGACGCTTGAAATACAAAAATGCATTTCAAAAAGGCATGGTACGCCCAAATGTCATCATGCAAGCTTTGACTCAATTAACGAGGACACCATTATACAAAATGCACGAAGTCCACATAAACCAAGATTGGCAAGAAGTCCTCCAATGCACTAAAGAAAACGAAGACAATAGTCCACAAAATACAAGTGAAACAGAATCAGACAGTGAAATGGAAAATGAAAACCCATCAGACACCTTGATACATGGATTCACTGAGTCTAGATGTATCCATAACATGGAGGACAAGATTATTGAAATTGCACCTGCAGAGAACAAGTATCCAATTGGCATATTTAAGGACATCTATGCTGAAGAAATGAATTTACCAACTTTGTTCTTTGGAAAACCACGTGATAATGACATTGTAAAAAACTTTACGTATCAGAAAATAGTACGCTGGGAGCTCTTACAGTCGCAAAGACAATTTACATATCATACAACAAACATTTTTTTCAAAGCTATAAAGGTACTAATACAACAAGTATTGTCTACAATGACAATAAGAATCCGCAAGGGCTAGTTAAAAGGGCGAAAGATATTTGCAAAAGATGTTAAACACAAACCAAACCTAGAAAAAATTCTAAAATCAGATATTAGATACGTAGATTTCAAAAGAATAAGAATCTCTCCAGACTATTCACAACTTAAGAAAAATGTATTTGCTATGATTCGACAACTAGGACCACCGACATTTTTCCTCACTTTCTCTAGTGCTGAGAAAAATTGGGATCCACTAATTCAAACATTACAAGAACTGCACAATCTACACCAATTAGCACAAAACCATCAAGAATCTAATCACCCAATACACATTGAGAAATTTGAACTAATCAAGAAAGATCCTATCACTTGTGCACGTTACTATAAACATAGAATCAATGCAATAAAAAAATTGATACTTACAGATGACTCCTTCTTTGGAAATGTCATTGATTACTTCTCAGTCATTGATTTCCAAAATCGAAGAAATGAACATGATCATTTCCTCATATGGGTTAAAAATGCACCAATCTACACAGAAAAAACAACACAGACGTCATAGCTTTTGTTGATAAGTATATTACTTGCGACACTGAAAATTTGGAACCTCCTATGGCAATGCTACACAAGCACCATCATACAAAGAAATGCAAAAGATCAAGAAAACAATTTTGTAGGTACAATTTTCCTTTTCCACCAATGCAAAAGTCAACTATACTTTTACCAATACTCCAAAAGACTGAAGCGATAACTGCAAATGCCACTAAAATCTCTGCAAAACTCCAAAAAGCAAACTATGACAAAACATTCACTTTTCAAATGTTCTTAAAAGAATTAAACTTAAGTGACAATGAATACATTGAAGCTTTGAGCTCAACATTAAATAGGCCTACGCTTTTCTTACAAAGAAAACCATCACAAATATGGAACAATAGTTTTTCAAGGAAAATTCCAGATCTTTGGAGGGCTAATACAGATGCACAATTTGTCCTGAATGCATATGCTGCTGCTATGTACTGTAGCTCATATATTGCAAAAGTAGACAAGTCAATGACATGCATTCAAAAGAATATGTAGAGACCACAAGCAAGACAATATTGATGCAATTCGAATGGTGAGTAAACTTGGCAATGCCATGCTTAACTTGCAACAAATGTCATCGCAACAAGCTGCACATATTGTTCTGTCATTGCCATTAAATTACAGTTTAAGAAAATATATATTCATTGATACACGATCTGACAATGATCGCACATTTATACTCAAATCTGTTAAACAATTGGGCAATGAGCCAGATGAATCACAAAACGTTCTTGCGAAATCTATTATAGACTACTATTTGAAACGCCCTAAAACAATGATGGACATATGTCTTGCAGAATTTGTTTCAAGATACAATAAATACGGTGCTGCAATTGAGCCAAAGGCCAAACCCAATGTGATACAGTTTATCAATTTCAACAAACACTTTGATGTAGAGAATCATTGTAGAGAGAAATTGGTTCTCTATGTTCCATTTATCATTAATGAGCATACACTCAAACAAAACTTTGACTCTTGGGAACATGCATACATGTACCATGGACAAACCATTCAAAAAAACAATGCAAAGTTCATCCACAGCACAAACTCCGCATGGGGTGACATTGACAAAGCTATTAATGATGTTCAGTCTCTTGAAGATGAAAAGCTCATTGACCTGCCAATGCAAACAAAGCTTTCCCATAAAAAACTATATGACATTCAAACATACCTTCCAAACAAAGGTCATTCTAACCCAAAGACCACGTACTCCAATGGATTTGAAATTACAAAGCACCCACAGATTACAGATAACAATGAATACTACAAATTAAGACGAATGTTAAATAAAGAACAAAAAGCAATTGTTAAGGATTTTCTCATAAAAAAGATGAGAAATCCACAAAAGCCATTGCACTTGTTTTTGATTGGAGGAGCTGGAATAGGTAAGACTTTTACGGAAAAAGCCATCTACCAAGCTCTCATTCGCATGTATAGCAATTCTGTTAACAATAATCCAGACAAACCCAAGGGCTTATTAACTGCATATACAGGTAAAGCAGCATATAACATAGGCGGATTCACATTACATTCAGCATTTCACATACCTTTTAATACATCAAAATTCCTGCCACTAAACACTGAAGTACTTGACACTATGTCAAAGCACTATGATCAATTGCACATACTTATAGACGAGATATCATTGGTTGGCTCAACATTTTTATAGTATATTGATAGAAGGCTACGAGACATAATGCAAATGCCTATAGCATATTTTGGGAACCTTGACACCATATTTTGTGGTGACCTTTACCAGGCACAACCTGTCCTTGACTCTGTGGTTTTCGAAAATAGACCTACTCCAATTGAATTAATGCCTTATAGTTTCTGGAAAGACCACATAAAATGCTATTCATTAGTGACTACCATGAGACAAAAAGATGAAATATTTATTTCAATCCTTAATAGACTACGAGTAGGCATTCAGACAACTCATGATATAGACTATATCAACAAAATTTGCTTTCGTCCTATACCATTAGATCCATTGCTTCCGCACCTTTTCTATAGGAGAATAGACATTCAAGCACATAACAACAAAATGCTATCAATCATTCCAACCCAAATGATTGTGCTGGATGCGATAGATGAAGTTAATGAGGACCTTAATGCAATACGAGTGTACAGTCACACAACAACACTCCCATCACAAATATGCTTGAAACCAAACATTCTTGTTGAGCTTTATGCAGGCAATTACAATGTTCAAGATGGCCTTGTCAATGGTTCAAATGGAATTTTTAAAGCATATACATCACAAAACAATATTGATATTGTCTGGATTAAATTTAATGACCCATCAATTGGACATCAGCAGCGCACAAAACTAGCACACTGCTATTCTACTATCATTGAGAAAGACTGGGTGCCTATACAGCGCATTGTTAGGCCAATGCAGAAAATAACAATAAACAAGAAAATTACAACTAGAAAACAATTCCCAGTACAAGTAGCATGTGCACGAACCATCCATCGATCCCAAGGATTAACAATGGAGGCCTTGTCTTTTGACCTCACAAGCATTAGACAACATGGACTAACCTATACAGCTCTATCACGAACAAAATCAGTAGAATCATTATTCCTGTTACAACCTTTAACTTCAAAAAAATTCAAAGTTAAAGACAAAATACAACTAGAAATGTCTCGTCTTCAAACATGTGCACAATGGCAACTTGATAATCTAAGTACATGTTCGAAAAGCAAATCGCATATGCTCCTATGTACATTGAACACTCGTAGCTTGAAAGCACATGCAGAAGACATTGTCAATGACTATAGCATAATGCAATCTGATATCTTGTGTCTCCAAGAAACACATATGCATCCCTTTGAGCTAAATACCTTGCTACAGAATTTTGATAGCTCCTCTGTACATAACATCCATGGTATAGCAACTTTAACCAAGAAACATTTGCTCTTGTCAAAAATAACACACCATGAAACCTCAAATATTGAAGCTATCACATTAACAATAATGCTATCTAACAATGAACTCAATGTTTGTAATATTTATGCAAGACCTGCAACTGCCATAGATGAAGTAATCGCAATCTTGCAAATAATTATTGGATCCACAAATTCAGAAAACATGTTGTACATTTTAGGCGATTTTAATGTCGACATGTCTTCAGAGAGCAGAAACAAAAAAATGCTTCACAGTTATATGTAACATAATAACATACACTTTGTCTTCAACCAACAGCATAGCATGGGCAACTCAGTCATTGATCACATTTGGTCCAACACGACTACAAATATATGCTCTATCTATATATCAGAAGCATATTGGACTGACCACAATCCAATTTTCCTAAAATTGCATATTGCACAGTAGACAAATTCAACTCTATAGAACTTATAGCCTTATATCAGTTTTACGCATTGCAATGTCTTTTCCAATGCTATATCCATTATTTGTAGGAGATCTATGGATGAAACTAAAAGACAGTCAAAGCAAATGCAACTTACGCAAGAAGAATCAACACAACGGTAAAGTGCTCATAGTATTATTCCTTCAAATTCATTCGCCCAAATCACAAATATTCAAATAACATTGTTCCAATTCTTTGCAGGACACCAAAAGATGTATCAAAAAGATAAGCCAAACAGGTGCAAATTGCACAGGAAGAGTCAACATAGCGGTAAAGTACTTTGTCATACAATGTACCTGCATTTGTCCAACTTGCTAATATAGAATTAGCATTCAATTGACATAATCCTTGTTCCTTGTAGGACAAGAGTCAAGAAACCTAGGATTGTTTCAATCGAACAGCTAAATACAAGAAGAGTTGGAGACACCTTCCAAGGTGATGTCCTTGTTGTCTACAGAGCAACTTTGGACAAGGCTAACAAAACACGGGAAATGCTACGTGCTGATCTGACATATCACAAAGCAGAAATGACAATCACGTTAAATGTTAGTGGAAATCTTGTTTACCAGCATGAGCCTAAAATAGTCCCGGGATCAGCTATTTCAATCTCAGATTTCCAAGTTGCACCAAGAATAGATTATGACAGAGGTGACTGTGATTGCATTCTGATTTTAACAGACATTAGCACCACTGAAAATATCCCCCGCCTCTGTCAGGAGTACAAATTCATCCCAAGTATGACTATCAGCCAATTGTTTACAACTGTTAATGAGTACCCAGCTGGCACAATAGCTGCGCTGGTAGTTAGTGCCAGGAAAATGGGTACTCAGTTTGCAATTGACATCAAAGATGGCCACACTGACATAGACAGGGCACAGGTATTTCAGTCTACAGAACTTTTACCTCTTCTTTCAGTTTCAAGCTTTTAATGTTCTACAGTGGCCTCTATAACAATTTCTGTAACAAAATCTAATCCTCTCATTGAATTGTAGTTGCTATTACGGTCAACATATGAGCAACAATACTTTGCACTCGAAGACCAATTGCATACAAATAAAACACTTGCAATGTTTTTCAAGAATGTTGTCAGAAAAGCAGACCAAAAGAACACATTTCATACATGTCGATCAACATTCATTTGTGCCTTGAATGACAAAAGAAGCTTGGAAAAGCTCAACAGCCTACTACACTCAACTTTCAAGGTAACAACATTCTTGTAAAATAAATCTACTGCATCCAAACTTGTTTTTTTGTCTCCTCTAACAGTTTTGAACCATATTCTATAGGTTTCTGGTACTCTAAAAGCAGCAAATGCATTTTCCAATCCGTTTTATGCATGTTGTCCAAATTGAAAATTCAAATTTACTGCTTATGGCACACTCCAAGAGAAAACTGCTTACTGTAAACAGTGCAACCAGCAAGTCAATTATACATTTTGTTTACAACTTAAAACTATCATAACAACTTATGACAATCAAACAATTCAGTCTTCAATTGACCAGGCCACCATGCACCATCTATTGCCCACACTGCAAAGGCTCAGCTATGAAGACTATATCAAGGACAAGTCAGCAGTGATATTCATCCTATGGGACTTCAGTGCTGAAGGACATTTTAGCCTTGACCAAAACAATGCCATTGTTGAAGCCATTTGCATTGACAAATAGACATGAAATATCACCAGAAGGTAATAAAGTCATTCATATGTACACTTTCTTTGTTTTGAATGAGAACCTCAAATCACTATCCATACAAACTATGTTTCTAATACATAGCATTTTGTTGCCTTTACAGGAAACTAGGAATAGAGGAGCAGAGATTTACATTGTTCAGACTTTTACTTTTTTGCCTTTCCACGCTCCAAGAAACTAGGAATAGATGAGCACAGATTTACATTGTTTAGACTTTTACCTTTTTTCCTTTCCACGCTCCAAGACATTTCACTGGGTCTCACATGTTAAAGACAATTTCGGTTTTAAAATACTCTATTGCTATTATACATTTAAGCACTTCTGTAGGTTACTATGTTAAAGTCTTTTAGAATATGGACATCTGAAACTCTAATTTTGTTTTTGCACCTACCAAGACAATGGTCCTCTATGTACATCTGACATATATGTTTAATGATTATTATCCCTCGATGCATAATGCCATTCAAACTATATAGTTTAAATGTTCCCTTTTTGCATTTTGTCCTTCCTAGCTTCTCCAATATTTGTTTTATGATTCTTACGTTTCCAAGAATTTATGGTCGCCAAGTAAAAGTAGTTATGATTACAGACTGTAGACCTATTAACAAGTTACTTGAGACAATAAATGGTTATTTTCATTTAGCTTTTATCATTTTTATGCTATTACTGTAACCAAGTCTTGCGCCTGCTTTAATGCATTATACTTTATAGTCATTTTTCCATCATGCATTCTAATGTATGGCGTACACTCCTGTATACACAAATTCATATGTTGCTTACACTGCATATATGCATATTTACATGCATATATGCCTCTATGTCCATGTGCACATATGCACATATTCATGCGTCCATGTATTCATTTAAGCTTCTATGTATTCCTGTATGCAACTGCGTATACATGTGTCCATATACTTATGGATCTGTCACTCTAGCCTTGTACCAATTTATTATGTTATATGGATATTGCATATAGTAATACTAATTAGCTGTTTCACTGTACATAGCAGTTGTATTCATGAATGCCAGATCAAGCTTATATGTATTAGGATGCATATATACTCACACTAAAAACTACTGAGTTATGATCTCTATTGTCCCACTTTCGTAGACACGTTACTATTGCAATCAACTATGTTAAGCATTCGTGTCCAAAGAAATTAGATACAGGAATGGCAATATGTTACACAACCTTGTCTTATGGCTTTATAGCAGTTTTTTCATTGCATTTCAAGAAAACCAAAAACTAGAATTTTATTCATATTATTTCATCTATGGCATTTACAGCTTTTCCAATCATTAGTACAAGCATAGAGTTCATTGTTGAATAGTTCTATTGTTCATGTGATTCCTCCAACATTGTTCATGCCAAATTCTATATGTTTCCATATTTTGCATATGTGCCTAGGAGGACATTAACTATAACAGGTCACAAAATTCCTTTTTCCTGTATGCTTTCATGATAGCAAAAAAACTCAAAGCAATTGTAAAATCTAGGTTTTCATAGCACAGGCTTACAGAACACAAAAACAACACACACAAAGTAATAGAAATGCATAGCAAGTAACTTAACTCTATATTAAATGACCAAAGTACCCTGTTCATGCATGTTCACCAAGTCACTCCAGCGCGCTCACCTCCAGCCAAATGTCATTTAATGCATTTAATTTGCATTCATGCATTACACTTACATTTTCCTGATATTTTAATGCATTTAATCTGTATTCATGGATTATGTACCTCTAGCCAGCATATGCTATTTTTGCAATATATAAAATAGCTCTTCACATGCAAACTATACAAAAAAAAGCAATATGTTCAATGGCAAAATGTGATTGGCCAATGCTATCGGTTAAAAGCATTCTGGGCAAATGCATAGGCAATTTAAAGATACGTTCATAGAAAAGAGCTTTTCATTCTGAATCCATATGCATACTTTGATTCAAACTAGTGGCTGAAAGTACATAATCCACTGATGCAAGCTCAATGCATTGAATGGCATTTGTCTAGAATGAACACTATTTGCATTGCTAGTTACTCGTTGAATATATAACAAGGTTCAAGGGAAAAACTGTCATTATAACACATGTTAACATAATTTTCATTCCAAACTTCTCTTTATGAGACCGTTTTGCAGTAATCATGCATTGTGTACTTCTACCTGTCACCTTGATAAACTATGCCTTTGCTTAATTTTAATTAATCAATTTTTGCGCTAGCAGTTTCCTGATATTTTAATGCATTTAATCTACATTCATGCATTACGTACCTCTAGCCACCAACTTTTAAACTATGCCTTTGCTTAAATTTATTTAATCAATTTATGCGTTCGCATTTTCCCAAATTTATAAAAACAAAAATGATTTACAAAGCTATTCGGATGAATAGAAAAATAGATAAATGCTAATTTTCCAATATATAGAATAGCTCTCCAAATTCAAACTATACAAAAAAATATACATAATTACATGTATACATATATACATGTAATCCTATATACATGGATGCATACAGAGACTGTGTTTCATGGGATTATTAGAGAGTTCACTTGCTTTCAATATCATTCCATACTTTGCATGTGTGCCTATGAGGACAATAATTACAGTATCCAGAACCAGCAACCAGTTACCTGAGGCAATAAATACTTTCTTCCCTCAGTTTTCTCTTGCTTTGGAGGTTTAAAGCACACAGTGAGATTGGCAATGTGACCAAAAAAATATTGTGCCTCACTTGCTGATTCGTTTCAAAGCTCTCTTTATAGCACAGTTGTGCATTGCCTCCAAGAGTCAGATGAATCTTTGGTGTTTCAAGAAAGATTCAATTGGATAACACTAAAAATGATCTAAACTATGATTTTATAATCAAAGTATCCAAATGCATTGCAGCAATCCAAAACCCAACTTCCATTTAACATGTACAATGAAAATAAACAAAACGAAAAATGCATTTGCTTCAAAGTTTTAAAAACTATTTCAACAGATTGTCTAGCCATTGTTCAAAATATGGTTTTCTATCAGCATAGTCCTTGAACCTTCTTTAGGTCTGGCTGCTAGTTTGTTAATTCATTTTCATTGAAAAGTCAATTTGTGAAATGTTCCCAAGGATAATTATACTTATTTAGCTCTTTTAATTGTTATATATTCAAAGACTAATTAGCAATCCAAACAGTCTCTACTTTAGTCACATGCAATTCAATGCACTAATTTTGTATCAATAAATTGTGTACTTTCAGCCACTAGTTTTTAATCAAAGTATGCATATGGATTCAGAATCAAACTCTCAAAATGAATGCACATATAAATGTGTCTTTTTCTTCATTTCATAATGTATCTATGTATCCATAAGTGCATTCATGCATATATCGGTTTGTGCATATATCTTGTCATCTCTTTATGCATCTGTCTATATATGTATGACTGTATCTATGGGTACATGTATACCTCGATTTATGTATATATGCACCTGTGAATTGCATAGACACATCCATGTATATATGCATTTATCAATAACTTGCATGGATACATGTATATATGCATCTATGGACTCATGCACACATGTATATATGACAGCTCATTGGTTCCAAAGCTCTCTCTATAGGACAATTGTGCATTGCCTCCAAGACTGAGATGAATCCTTCGTATTTCAAGAAAAGATTCAAATGCATAACACTTAAAATAATCTAAACTATGATTTTATAGTCAAAGTATACAAATACATTGTGACAATGCAAAACCTGATTTTCATTTAAAATGTACAGTTTCTATCCTCATAGTCATTCAAGTTTCTTTAGGTCTGACTATTGCTTTGTTAATTGACTTTGATTGAAAGGTCAAAATGTGGAATGTCCCCAACGATACTTATACTTATCTCTTTTAATTGTTATATATTCAAAGACTTTTTAGCAATTCAAACAGTCTCCCCTTTGGTTAGATGCCATTCAATGCATTAATTTTGTTTGAATGAACTATGTACCTTCAACCACTAGTTTTAATCAAACTATGCATATATATATGTGTCTTTTTTCTCCATTTCATTATGTATCTATGTATCCATAGATGCAGCCATGCATATATCGATTCATGCATATCTTGCCATATCTCTACATGCATTTGTCTATACATGTATGACTGTATCTATGGGTGCATGTATACATTGATTTATGCATATATGGACCTATGAATTGCATACACATATACATCTATATATGTATCTATCAATATCTTGCATGGATACATGTATATATGCATGTATGCACTCATGCATCCATGTATCTATCTTTGTCTTTAGCCAAATGGCCCCTAATGGCCAAAGTATCCTAGTAACCCATGGCTATCAAGCAATTCCAGTGCCTTCCCCACCAGTTACATGGCATTTAATGCACTTGCTTCAATTATTTTGACCCCTCCATGTGTTCGCTTTTTCCTGATACTTCAATGCATTTAATTTGCAGTCATGGATTATGTATCTCTACTCGCTAGTCTTCTAGACTCTGCATTTGCATAAATTTATTTAATCAAACTATGCGATCGCATTTCACTGATTTTCAATAACAACAATAGTTTATAAAGCTATTATGATAAATAGAAACAGCTAAATGCTAATTTCCCAATGTTGATTTATCAAAATAGCACTAGTTTTCCAATATAACAAAATTAAAAGTTATATGTTGACATACATTGATGCATATTGTCCATACGTGCATATATGCATATATGCCTTCATCCATATTTGCATATGCATATGAATACATCCTTCCATGTAAAATATTCATTTGCACCTATATCCAAATATGCATACATCCATGTATACATGTGTTCACATCTCCATCTCTCCACATAGTTCTGTTTTCTATGTATACATGTGTTTGTTAATGCATCCATGCATATATCTGTGAATTGCTCTTCGTATTTCTATCTCCATGTATTTAATGTTCTCCACTGCATCAACATTTACATGTTCTCTTTTTTATGATCTTCCATATTTATTTTTTCCATAGTATATGCATAAGAACTTCCACTTTGTCTTCTATTGTCGCATTTCAAGGAAGCTCAAGGATCTCAGTACCTTGTTCAGTATGAGGGAGAGTGAGAAATGCAACATGGGTCTTTTTTCTATGTTTATATTGACGGACTCAGCCCTATGATGATTTTTAAAAGCATAACCAATACCAAATTAGACATTCTTCCAACCCTTGTTGCAAGAAATAATCACTTCATACCCTATTGACTACATTCATTTCCATTTCCACCCTTGCACGTCCTTTTTTTTCAAATCAAATACATTTTCAAATCTAGTTATTTGCTTGTCTTCAATCATACCAATGTGTTGCGTTCCTTTTTTCACAAAATCCACCTCTCTCATTGAAATTTTCATTTCTTGAATTTAATTGTAAGCATATAACTTCCAAACGATAAATTCATACCATTTACATTCCCATTCATCCTCATATCCACCATCCCATATCCTTGCCTCCCATCACAAATACTTTTCATAACTTATTCATACACGCTATTTGCATCTCACCCTTCTCTCAATTCACTCCCTTTCTTCCACTTCCATAACTCATTCTTCTTTTTTACACTCACATTTCTTTATCTATCTACACCTCAAATATACCCTCATCCATCACAACAAAATTCACACCATAACAAACAATGAAAAAGATGAAGAAAATATCAAGGTTATGCAAATAAACACTTAGGGCTTTAAAAATAACACTCATAACATACAGCTGTATTCAAGAGTTATTTTCATAATGTCTTTTCTAAACCTTGTTTATTAGAGATCCCTAAAAGCACGTATAACAGTTTCTTCAAGCCTATTATGTGTAATCAGATTTAACAAATATTTCCATGTTTCCATCTATTCATATGCATCATTAGGCATTCTTTATACAATTGTTCTAAAAACAATATTATATATGTTTCAAATGCAAATTGTTCCTAAAATTTATCGCTTTATGCACATGTGCATCTAAAAATTGTTCTTTGTGTACCGAATTACATGGACACAACTATGCACTCATCCATCCATATATGCTACTTGAGCATCACTATGCTTTCACAAATGTGTATTTATACTTGATTTTAGTGTTTTCCATTCAAATTTCTCGTTCACATGTCATGTGCCTTTCTTTCAAATACTATTTGTTTCTGACATTCTCTAGCTTTGTGCACATAGCCATATATAGATTCTTGTTTACTTACCAACTTACATGTACACATGTACACATACATGGATGCATTCAGGTTTGTCTTCATCCATACGTTTATGCATTTCTTCGATATATGTATTGCTAATAAATAGTTAATCTTCCCTGCTTTCTTTCATTTAATACTGTAAATGCAAATTGAGTCTTACTGTTAAAATACAATTGTATTCAAGAGTTATTTTCAAAATGTCTTTTCTAAATCCTATTTGTTACAAATTCCTAAAAGCGCATATGACCATTCCTCCAAGGCTATAATGTATATTCAAATTTCACAAATCTCTACATGTATCCATCTAACCAAATGCATTATTACATATACTTTATACACTTGTTCCACAAACACTAATGTATTACTGCTTTCTTTCTGTCAATAATGTTTTTCTAGTCCTTCTTTAAACTGCAAATTGTTTCTAACATTTCTAACTTTATGGATGCAGGCATATATAGATACTTGTTAGCATACCAAGTTAAATGGACACATCTACACATCTGTACATGCATATGTCTTTACATGGGTCCATATTTTAATGTTTTCCTTTCATATATGCATTCATACTAACTAGTTTATTTCTCTTATTTTCTTTTATTTAATACTACATATGCAATTTCAATCTCATCACGCTTTCAGGCTTGCTCAGGTGCTAGAGATTCTTTTCATTCTTATGTGCATTTTGTGCACATTGGTAAATGTCTACACGTATCCATGTGTACTTAAATGCTTCAACCATTGTTACAAACACTGTAGCATTATTTTACCGTTGATTGTTATAATAATTTAATGTTTACATGCAATTCACGCATTTTTGATTTAACTCATCATCTTGTAATCCATTCATAACAAAAATGTGATATCTAAAATTGCAAATTTTCAAAATAAAAATAAAAAATACATTGGAGGAATAAATATGGTTTTCATGTATATGATTCAATTGAAGCTTAATAACAAGATAAGCATTGTTATTGTGTTGCTTATGATCTTCGGACTTGGTTTTCAGCCTCTGGATTCTTTGGAATTGGGCCAATGCCCTAGTTTTGTTGCTTTATTAGTCAAAAAAGGGATAAGGTTATGATTCAATTGAAAATTAATGTATTTCACTTTATATTTTTTGCTAATATGCTTTTTCTTTTAACTCAAATTGAGTTTAGTTGTGAAAATGGTGAAACTAAAAGCAAAATAAAACAAGTGTACAAAATAATAATATTTTACTATTGAAATAACTTATTTTATAAACTAGGTTTTGTAATTTTCTGTGCGAGGTGCTCAATATATTTTATTAGTGATTTTTATCAACACCAATATGTTAAATGAAAGCACAAATATGAAAATTTTAGTGGGGAGACTAGAAAACAAAGTTTTAGAACCAAATAACCATGTCCACTATGTTGTTAAGTGCAAATTTGATACACAAACCCAAAATTTTATACAGATTGTTTTTTATTATTATGTATAATTTGAGACATATGTTGTTGTATGATGTATTCGTTGAATAAATTGTTAGGATGGTTTATTATAATGAATGCATGTATTTTCCAACTTAAATTGGTGATATATTCATGCCTTGGTGAGCTAGAAAGTTGTGTGCTTTTATGGTGGTTGGTAACATGAGATAATGATGGGTAGTCTATCTTGGCATTAAATAATAGCTAGAAATTGTTTTTTCCAGAACTTAATAGTGCTACCTCAAGTCTGTGATTATACTTTTATCACTATAGTCTTCTCACCTGGCACACCTATCCTTAGTGAACTACACTTATTCATATGGATTGTTGTAATATTATATTCTTTGATACCCCTTAAATCACTATGGGTAGTATACCTATGAACTAAACTCATCATGCAATAATATGAATACATTCTATTACCTATTAAGAGTAATGGTGTGTTGTGATATATAAGTTTCCTTCTTTCTTATGTGAGATTGTCAATACATTAGAACACTGCCTAATTGGGAGATAGATCTTTGGTTGATTGGAACACATAGGGATTCGTGTTATTATAGCTTTATAAATTATACAGGTCAATGTCTATCTTGATTCTTTCTTATATTGAGTTCTTTGTGTGCTATGATTGCAATATTTGTCTTTCCTTGGTTTATTGATATATGTATTCTTTTATTTCTTCTGACTAATTTTATTCCACGTGTTTAAATAAGGGATTGTGCTAAGGTACTAGGGATACATGTAGTATGGGGTACTATTATTCTACCTTAAGAATGTGTTGATTAATCAAAACACATGGAATTAAAGGATATGTGCTTTTGTAGTATTAGATAGAAGTAGTAATAATTTACAAGTATTGCAAATGGCCTTGACTGCATAGTGTTAGTTGAATTTAGTTTGGATGCACCATTATTATAAATTTAATAATATTATTTGTATGAGATTCATATCTTGTCTTCGATAATTAATGTTAAAATTAAAGATAGTTTTTTATTGCATTTTGAGACCTATGTTACAATGTGAAGAGATTCTACTTGTACTTTGACACTTAAACACAAGTGTGCTTTTGAACTCCTACATCCTTATCAAGGGAATTTGGTATCTATACATAATAGTAAAGTTTAGAGTAGTCTATAGTATTGACACCTATGATCCAAATTACCATTACCAAATGGAGTGGCTTATTGTTGCAAAATATTAAAGTTCTGGTGTCTGGGATTGCACCAACACTATTTTAAAGTACTTTAATACGGAATTTATCTAAAGCATGGTCTACTTTTGGTATATTTAAAATAAGATATTACATAGACAGGATTTAAATCTTGTTTATAATAAAATCAATAACTTTGTATAATACTAATCTTTTTACTACATTACAAAAAACATTCATTAATCTTCCAAAAAGTTTATACTCAAATGACCTATCCCTATCAATCTTCCACCTAACACTATTGTTTCTATTAGCACCTGCATATTGTCATATGATAAACTAAAATAACTCAATTGTATCGATCAAAAGGTTTCCTAACAAGAAATTAAAATATAAAACATTGACCTAGTCATAAACACTTTATTTCTCCAGTTTTCTTTCATTTAATACTGTAAATGCAAACTGAGTCTCTTGCTTTAAGGCTCGTTAGCATGCCAACTATGCTTCTCACTCCTATATGCATTGTCTGCACATGGATGCATCTATGCATTAATGTCTCGTGCATTCTTACAAATCCTTCTGATTGTTTGCATTCAATAATTAATAGAAATTAATAATGTATTCTTGCTTCCTAATTAAGATCATAAAGAATCTACCTTCTCACAAATGTATACAAATACACACAAAAAAACAAGATTTCATTGCTAAAAAAAACTCCACGTATACATGGTACCCATAAAAAAAAAAATCCCCTTGTATCCATCCACACATGCTCTTTGTTCACATGTCCTTATGGACCATGTTTCCCATTAACCCTAAAAAATTCCATGCATTTGTGCGCTTCTAAAAATAACTTCTAACTTTTCTAGCTACTTTCAATACATTTATATTCTTATTTGCTATCTAGAAACTCTTCCTATCTCTAAGCTACATGACTTTTACCTGTTGGCAGGAACTCGACGCTTGCGTCACTTACTAATATATATTCCTTTCCAATATTATAATTTATATGTAAATTTTTAAAATTATATTATATAATCTATTTATTTTTATTAAAAAATAAAAATAAATTATATTTGTCTTTGTCAAAAGTGTAGTTATCTTAATATTATAATTTATATATTTAAAATTATATTATATAATCTATTTATTTTTTATTAAAACATTAAAATTAATTATATTTGTCTTTGTCAAAAATGTAGTTATTTCAATATTATAATTTATATGTAAATTTGTAAAATTATATTATATAATCTACTTATTTTTATTAAAAAATAAAAAATAAAAAATATTTATCTTTGTCAAAAGTGTAGGTATCTTCTATAATTGGTAAAATATTTGAATTATGTTTTATTTGACTTGGAAGTTGTGGATGTGAGAGGACATGATGAATTATAAAAATGTCCATTTTGATGGTAGGGGAATTAATTATTATTTTAGAAAAAGTGTATTCATCATGTGTATCATGGTTATATAAGTTGCCCAAGAGAAGCTTCTAAAATGGTTTTTTAAATAATTAATCTACTTTTGTAAACCCTATTGAAGAGGGAGGAATAAATATTCCCTTCTACGGTATACTTCTAATCTTAATAATAGAGAGGGTAAGAATTATATATTTTAATTTTTTTATAAGTTTATTTGAAGATTATGTGATTTAGTTTTATTAATATTTTTATTTTTTTAAATTGTATTTTTGTGATATTATTATGAGGAGGTGAAGTTAGACTATTAAAGTCATTTAAGGGTTCAAATTAGTTTAATTATATTTTAAAGAAATTGAAATATTGGTGGATGGTTTATTTGAAGATCATACCATCATCTTCACCAATTGAACTATCTTTTTAGTGTAACACAATTTAAGGTTTAATCGTTAATTTTTTAATGATTGCTAATTTATTTCTTCAAATTAAACCACATTTGTTAGGTCCATTTTCAATTCAATTTCACCATTCTTGAATTTAGCAATAAGAAGAGGATAGTCGGTTTCTCAATAATGTATCTAAACTTTGGAAATTGTAGAGGAAAAAAGTTTCCTTATTGTTAACTTAGGCTAATTAACCAAATGTAATCAATAAGCACAATAAACCAAGATTAATTAAATACAATAAAATAAATAAAAATATGAAATTATACTTGTTATTTTAGGAAATATACATGTAATAATTAAGGTACTTAACTTGATAATCAAAGAATGGTTATTTTTGTTAAATATCTTAGAATTTACTTGATGTCTAATCTAGAAATAATGCCTTTCTATCAATGAAATGTCATAGCATATGTGCTAGACCTATGCTTTGACCAAGGGAAAGTTCATGGATCTAGGATGAAATTATAGTCACAAATTTGTGCTCCACATTCAAACTTGTTGTTGCATCTAATGATTTTAGTTGTTATGTTCATCTAATGCATAAGTGTTTGCTCTACTTTCCCTAAAGATTTAGAAGCTTGGTAACATTTAGAAGTACATTATTTTTGTTGATTTGTCACAAAGAGACAAGTGCTCCTAGATAAACCTCCAAAAAATAAACAAGGATAAAAAATAATAGGCAAGGGTTTTAATATGCAGATTTGTTAATATTTGTAGTGCATGAACATTGAAAATACATGAAAGCACACCCTTATTAATTTTCATCCTCCATTTGGTATGGAAAATATCTAATATGTTAGGTATATTGATTATGAAATATTTATGGAAATAAAGAATAGAGGAAACACTATCCCACAAGTATACGATCTAGCCCTAAAGAAAAAAAAAATCTACATTAAATTGATAGGTTTTCCCCCATCAGGCCTAATACCCTTATTCCCACATATCTAACTAGCCTACCAACCAATTCTAATAGAATTACCCCACTCTTGAATCAAATTCCTATAAACCACCAACTAGAATACCACTCTATTAAACCACCAACTCCCTCTAATCTTGATAAAATGATAAATTTGTTGTACATCATATCCAATGAAGTCACTACTCTCAATAGAAACCAACATGATGAACAACAACCTCCTTATCATTATTTTCCTAGCTAATAATATAACAAACATTTAGTCAAGGCTATGAGCCATTATATGACAACTAATCATCGTAGAAAAATACTGTAGACTAATTTGCTATCCCCCATGCAATAAAATCAATTAGTGCCAATAGAACCTGCTACAAATAATCCCACACAATCCCAACTAAGAGTTGAAAAATATAGAAAAATAATGAATAGTGTTATGATTTCTTGGTATCTCAGACAACTAAAGCATGTCTCTCTTACGTCCATTGTTTGGCCACTTTTGATAATGAGTATAGCCTAGACACCATTACAATAATCAACAACCCACTTCTAAAACTTAAATAAACTAGAAAAATACTTCAAAGTAAATATTGGTTGCTTGGGAAGATTTAGAACACGTGAAAGATTTATTTTATATGTTATGGATAAATTGAATAGTAAATATATTTGATTAATTTTTGGAGTTGGAATCCAAAAATGGGGTGTGGAATTTCTTATGAGGATATTTGTAACTTCTAGGATTACGTGGAAATCTATTATTAGCATATTTTTTGTCAATTTAAATGACAACTTACATATGGAGAGTTACTGTCAAATTTTAGTAGGGAATCTTATAAGGATCATGAAAGGTGAGAATATTTTGAGGGAAATTGAAGAAAATAATATTATTTTATTTATATTTTTCAAGAGAGGGGTGTCTTTATTTGGGTTTCAAATTTCGGTCCAAGATCATTTACTTGTTTGTAGGTAATTGCATATTTCATGCATCCATCCTTTCATCCAAAATCTCTATCAAATTTTGTATTGAGAACTTATGTTTAAGCAATCAAATCTAAGAACAAAAACCCTTGGTTTTGCTAGAGATTGGATGAAAAATATATTTTAAAAAAATTAATAATAAGTTATTAAGCTAATACATTGTCAGTGATTGAAACCAGTAGCTTCCCTAAGGCTAAAAACCAGAAAATGTTGCAATTTCAGCTGTTATACATATGTTGAACCCATAGATTTTAGCCAAAATGTCGATTCCCAACAATTTCAGTTGTTATACATATGTTGAACCCATAAATTTTAGCTGAAATACTGATTCCCAACTGCTTTATAGATAGCATATAGAGTTATATGCACAACATTACCATCATATATAGAGAAAACCAAAAATTGGATAAGATAGTATATAGAGTTATACACACAACATTACCATCATATATAGAGAAAACCCAAAATTGGATACTCAGCTATACTAGCGACCAGGTTTCAGTCTCATGAGCCCTGTGGCTATTACTTGTTTCATCTTCTTCAACTTCCTCTCTTGTTAGCCCAGTAACTGAGAAGTGTCTTCTTCTTTATGAGCATGTTGACAGGTGCCCCTGTGCCTTGTAATCATGTTGTCTCTTGCCTGGTTAAAAGCTCTCTAGAACTCCCTAAACACCTGGAGAAAGATTTCAATCTCTCTTCTATTGAGCTCGCATCCATGCCCACATCTGATTTCTTCCTGTATTATGTTTGGTGTTCCATTTCCGCAAAGGTCTACAAACTTGTCAAGAGACACTTCAATATGAATTGATATCTGCAAGACAACAGAGTGATATGTGAGTCTCTTATTAGACTCAATAAGAACCCTCATGTTGCCCTTAAACTTATCGTCATTTCTTGCTTTCCATATGTGCCAGAGGATCTTGTTAGTCAAACAATTCCAAAACAATTTGCAACCTTTGCTTGGCTTTGAATCGTAGAAAAGGATTAGATTCCAATCTATATTATTACCATTCAACCAAATATTCAAATCTTGATAGAATAAATTCCATATTTCCTTAGCATAAAAACATTCAAAAAGTATATGAACCACAAATTTAGGAGTGTGGCAAACAAAATAGATGTCAATATTGTTTGTGTTGGATTTAAAGGGAAGCCTTTGGAGAAGGATAAGCCACCTAAAAGAAGCTTTCTTAGGCTCAGCACAACTGTGCCAGACCTCTACAAGGATTTTAGCCCAACTGGTGTTCGGGAGAGATGTTTTCCAGCATAGGTTGAGATGCTTGAGAACAACATCATTCAAGCTTAGATCTTTGTAAATAGTTTTGGCTTTGAGGCTAACCAACTCAACCCCGCCCCTCTAAACCATGTCCTGAATAGGATTAAAAGAAGGTGCAACATCAAAGGGGAATAAATCCCCTGAGCAAGCAACAACCAAGGTGGACTGGGTTCTTGCTGCAAAGGGGGGAGAGCAAAGTCAACACTCAAGGCCTCCAAACTTTTGAGACCTGCATTCATAAGCACATCACTGAAAGTTTTAATTCCTACCTTATACGGTCAATTTTTTGCAAAACAACCTTGAAGGAGAGCTAGGGGCTTACCTTTTTGGTAGAGATTCCACCAAATAGAACATAAGCTTTGGCATTTGGAGTTACTGGGAGTTATATTGTAACTTTTTAACTAAGCATTATGCTTGGTGTACTCCCAAACCTTCTAAAGGCTCTTAAAAACCAAGGATCTAGATGGAGTCATGGGATGACTGCTAATGAGAATATCACGTAGGGGAAGGCATTTCCAGGCTTTGGCATGTTTGGGAATCACATTTTGGATATTGTTTCTGACCAAAACCTTCCAAGGTTCGCCCCCCTCCAACGATCTTACCACCCACTTAGAGGAAAGAGCAATTCCCTGGAGTCTTAAGTCTTTTAGGCCCAAGCCACCCTACAACTTGTTTGTAGGTAATTGCATATTTCATGCATCCATCATTTCATCCAAAATCTCTATCAAATTTTGTATTGAGAACTTATGTTCAAGCAATCAAATCTAAGAAAAAACCCTTGGTTTTGCTCTAGAGATTGGAGGAAAAATATAATTTAAAATCTAGGTATAAGATTGTAGGGAAAAAACCTCCTAAAATCCTTGAGGGTAATTTCATACAAAATTTGTATTTGGGATGAAAATTTTATTGTGTTTATTTTGTTGGAGTCCAGTGAATGAGAAGGGTGAAAATTTACATAGTTTGTTCTTCTAATTAACCATTTTAGTTTTTGGTTATATTTAATTTTTGTAACATCACCTTTCTATTCATTTCTCCATTTTGAATCATGTTTGTGCACCCATTGATCCATAGATATATAATTTGTGAGTTTGGTTCAGTTTGGATCTATTTTTTGTTTGTACATTGAAGGAGTTTGGTTAAGTAGTTTTGTTGTAGATTATAATATTTTTTCTTATTATATTTCATTTCATTACAACATACTTGCTATATATTTCACAAATATAAGTATACCAACAGTTTGGTGAAGTTTCTTGAGTTATTTAGTACAAAAATTAGCAATATTCTTTGTATGCTGCAAGGATTAATTTATAGATTTTATTGTCATTTTTTATAATTTTTTTGTACATTTTTTTATTTAATTAATTGTTTTTTATCAACCCTTGAATCACTACTGTATTTGACTACAAATTCTAATGAATGTTTGGTGACATCAACAAAATATTGTCAACTTACCAACACAACACTGATTTAAATTCCATTGTTGGATTTTTGTCACTTTAACAACTAATTTTTATACGTCAAAACCATGACCCAACATTGTAGGTCAGGGCCATGAAAAATGTTAGCGGTGTCCATCGCAAAATCGACATAACTTTGTCCATCTATTGATGCAAAAAATCATAAAATGTTGCAGAACGCCCATTTGAAATCGTCGAAAAAAATACCAAACGTTCGTCCATTTTCCAGCGAGGTGGAGCAAACCGTCATTGTCATTACGATGAAAACTATGCCATGTGTACAAAAACCTTGTCACAAATTTTTGGGTTCGTTGGGCTATGTTCGTCGAAATTGTGACAAAACCCTGCAGTTTTTTTTTTTAAAATACTCGTTCAAACATCTTCCCTCAGAGAACTGGAACATTAACAATTATCATCTGACAGTGTATTAGAAGTTTGAAAGGTAACAGCCATGTAGCCTTTGATGTCATACACTCTCCATATATGTGTCTCATTAAAGCCTGTCAGTTTCTTTGCATGCATAGATAAAAATCCCAATTCACAAACCCAGAGTTGAATCTCCTTTCTTAAAGAGAAAAGGCAAGATAGAAGAAAACAACACCTTGTCACAAGTAGTTAATTGGTAACATATAACATATAACATTCATTCATTAACATATAATATTCATTCATTAACATATTCACATTCATTCATTAACATATAACATTCATTCTTTTAGTTTTTACATATTATCAAAAATATGGTTGTCATAATATGATTACAATCACTTCTTTTTTTGTTTCTTTTTTGGAGCTAAAAAAAGAGGAAGTGGAGTATCATTTTTTAAATCATTTTTCCCCCCCTTCAATTGTTCTGCCCTCTACTCATGATCTTAATGTATGCCTAGTCATGTACTCACGACGTGGAGGCCGCTACAAGGGTGGGTCTGCTACAATAACAAAGAATGTTAAATTGATATGTTTTATTATTATTGTTACAACTATTTCATTAATTAAAAGAACATTAGAGTGGTGCTCTTTACCTGATGGGGCCACATCATGTTCTTAATCTTGTCTTATAGCCTCATGCTCAACATGTTGAACACCCTCTAAATCCTCTGGAGTTGAAACATGAAAGGTTACATTAATTAATACACCAGTTGCAATTAAATATGTTTAAAAGAACATTAGATTGGTCACCTTTACCTGATGGGGCCACATCATGTTCCTAATCTTCTCTAGCCTAATCATGCTCAATATGTTGATCACACTCTACATGCTCTAAATTTGAAACACGAAAGGTTACATTAATTAATACACCAATTGCAATTAAAGATGTTTAATTGTATTTGATGAGGGCGCAACCCGAGACTTAGAAAATAACCCACAAACAAGAGAATAATTTTATTATTCAGAAAATAGAGCTTCTTATATGCAGAGGATCTCAAATCCCCAAGGTTTACAACACATGCAAGTTACAAAAAGCTACAAAATCACCCTTTTGCAATATGCGAGCTTGTCCCCCAAAAAGTTACCCAAAAATTAGAAACCCGCCCATAAATAGAGCTCCTCTTTAGTTTGGAGCCAAAACAACATTCAAATTTGAGTTTAGGCAGTTTGGCATTGAAAAATTACAATTTGAAGTTCAAATTTCAAAAGAATATTTGCAATTGTATCTTCTAGAAAGTGCGCCAACTTCCCGGGGCCATAACTTTTGATCTGGGACTCCGATTCACGAACCTTTTGAACCGTTGGAAAGGTCTCAAAGTCAACAACGTGCTCAAAATTTTCCACGCCTATTTCAACAAGTTTTGGGGTTGATCCGGGAACTCTAAGTGCCTCAAATCTAACTCAAAAGATTTTTAGGTGCAAATCTAGGAAACTAAAACTGCGATATCTTTCAACCCAGGAATAGAAAATAAAAACCATAAATTGAAATTTTCATTATGACGAAAAGGACATCCAAAAATGTAAAAACATCTAAAAATTGAGAAACTTAAAATTTAACTATTTTTGGGTGATGCAAGATTGCCCTTACACCACTATATGCTCTTGCATCAAACACCCAGGGTAATTTGAGAAGTGACCCCATCACGTCTCATATGGTGGAGGAAAACCCAAACAATTGACCTCTACCTTAGGCAACCAGGATGAATCTTCAACATGTCTTCCTTTCCATTTCACCAGATATTCTTCATACTACTTGTTCCTGGTACTCCTTCCCACACGACTATCCAGGACTTCTTCAATCTCTTCCTTTTTTGAAGTAGGTGTTGGAATCCCACACTGTTCCATCGCTGCTACTTCCTCTATGCCACCTTCATGATACTTTGTCAAATCTAAAAAGTTGAACACAGTGGAAATGTTGAATCCATCCAGCAACTCTACCTCATATGCATTCCCTGAATCATGCCTCTTCAAAATTTTACAAGGACCAAATTTCTTCATCTTCAATTTGTTATATGTTCCCACTGGAAACCTTTCTTTCCTCAAGTGGACCATCACTTCATCACCAATCTGAAACTATGTATACCTCCTCTTCTGATCTTCCTTAGCCTTATACTGCATATTCATCTTGTTAATATGTTCTCTTACCTTCTCATGTATATCCTTGATGTGTTCTACAAAATTTTTGGCTTCAGCACTTATTTTCTTCTCTTGGTCCATTTTCCTCAATTCTAGAGCTATTCTAGGGCTACCTCCATACACAATCTGGAATGGTGATCTACCAGTGCTTCTGTTGACAAAATTGTTGTAAGAAAATTCTGCTTGGGGTAAGATCAAGTCCCATCCCTTGGGTTTATCTCCTACTAAACATCTCAAAGTAGGTTACCTAGACTCCTGTTAACAACCTCTGTCTACCCATCTGTTTGTGGATGGTGTGCATAACTAAACTTCAACTCTGTCTTTAGCTTCTTCCACAAGGTCCTCCAAAAGTACTCCACAAATTTAGTGTCATGATCTGAAACAATACTCTTTTAAGTGTAATTCATATAGCCTCACCACCTCTCTTTTAGAAGAACAAGTCAGCAATGTGGACTGCATCATGGGTCTTCTCGGGACATGGAATGAAATGTGCCATCTTCGAAAACCTATCAACCACCACAAAGACTGAATCATTCCCTCGTTGTGTCCTTGGCAAATGAAGAACAAAGTCCATACTGATATCCTCCCATGGCCTCTCTAGTATAGGTAAGGGCTGATATAAGTCTATATTCTGACTCACTCCTTTAGCCATCTGACATACCCTACAGCTTTGTACAAACTTCTTCACATCCTATGACAACTGAGGCCAATAATAATGCTCATTGATAATGGCAATGGTCTTATCCCGACCAAAATGTCCTGACATTCCTCCACTATGCTTCTCGTTTATCAAGTTCTCCCTCATGGAAATCCTCAGGATACACAATTGACTTCCCTTAAATAACATGCCATCCTAGATTATGAAATCCAGCCACCTTGTCCTGTCCACTGTAACAGGTTCCTTGTAAGCTTTCCAAGCCTCTACAAAATCAGGATCTTCTGCGTACAGTGTCTTAAGTTCATTGAACCCAACCACTTCAATCTGCATCTTTGCTATCAATGTATGCCTCCTACTTAAGGCATCTGCAACCCTATTTGACTTCCCACTCCTATGTTTCAAAAACAAAGGTATAACTCTGCAAAAAACTCTACCCATTTCATATACTGACACTTTCCTCTCTCGACTATTTAGGTAATCGCGAAAGCCCGATGATTAGTATATAGAACAAATTCTTTTCTAGCAACAAATAATGTCTCCATTTCTTCAATGCTTGAACTATTGCATAAAAATTCCTGATCATATACATAATACTTTCTCTTGGCATCATTTAACTTTTCACTCAAATAGGCAATGGGCTTACCTTCTTGGCTCAACACTGCTCCAATGGCACAACCACTGGCATCACAATCCACCTAAAACACCTTGTTGAAATCTGGGAGGGCTAGAACAGGTTGCTCTGTCACCTTCTGCTTCAACAGTTCAAAACTTTTTGCTGCTCCACTACTCCACTTGAATTATTTTCTATCCCCTCTCATTGTTTCAGTTAGGGGTCCACAAATACTACTGAAGTTTCTAATGAACCTTCTATAAAAACTAGCCAAACTATGGAAAGATCTCACCCCAGTAGCAGTTCTTGGGGTAGGTCATTCCAGAATAGCCTTCACCTTCTCTGGGTCCATCTTGAGACCTTTTGCTGAGACAACAAACCCCAAGTACACTAACTCCCTCTTCACAAAACTGCACTTCTTCAGATTAATCAACAGTTTCTCTTTAACTTCTCAGCACTCTTCTCAATATGCATCGATGCTCATCTAATGTCTTAATAAAATCAAAATATCATCTAAATACACAATAACAAAACTTCCTTTAAATTTTTAGTACCTCATTCATGAGCCGCGATGAATGTGCTCGCATTGGTTAGCCCAAAAGGCATGACTAACCACTGTGACAGTTCTTTTGGTCTTGAAGGCGCCTCCATTCATCTCCCTCTCTCGAACCGGGATTCAGTAATATCCACTCTTCAGATCAATATTTGTGAAGCACCTAGCTCCACTCAAACACACGTCATCCATCCTTGGTAGGGAAAATTGGTAATTTGATTGTTATCTGTTTATGGCTCGAATCAGACACATCCCTCCACTCCCCCATCCTTCTTTGGTGCTAGTAACGTTGTGTACTACATGGACTCCAAACTCTCCCCGTGATCAAACCTTCCTCAACAACCTGAACTTGTCCGCTCAACTCCCTCATTTTCTGCTAGAGTCATTCTATGAGTCATTTTATTTGAAAATCGCCTGTGAATCAAGTCAATCTGATGACCGGGATCTTCCTTATTGGTGGTAAACCCCTCGTGTACATTATCATAAACAATATCCCGAACTCATCCAACATCCCAAAATTCTTTTCGGAATCTTCTACCATCCTCTCCTACTCACTCTAGGAATCAATGAGCAACACACGCTCATGCTTCATACCTTCTAAAAAATTTCTTCCATCTACATAACAAATTCTAGCACTACTGCATACCTTTTCTTCGGTCTCCTTCAGGGGTTTCAACTTGTGATGAACCCCATCCTTTTTCAAGGAATAAGTGTTTGCATGGCCATCATGTATAGCTCGCCTATCGAACTGCCACGGCCTCTCCAACAACATGTGACATGCATCCATGGGGATGATATCACAGAGTACCTCATCATGGTAGCTCCCGATCTTGAACTATACTAGGCACTACTCATTGAACAAAACTTTGTGTTCTTTCTACAACCAGGAAATCCGATATGAATGCGGGTGCATTTCCCTCTTCAGCTTCAACTTTGTGACCATCTCTTTTGACACCAGGTTATCGGTGCTCCCACTGTCAATAATGACATCACAACATTTTCCTTCACACTTGCACCTTGTGTGAAACAGATTCTTCCTCTGTTTTGGTTCCTTTTCCTCAGTCACCAAGGCTCTCCTAATCACTAGGGCTTGTACCCTTTCAGCATCGTCTGAATGTTCAGATTGGGCCTCCTCATCTGCATGCGCAACCCTTCCATGACCTTATGGCCTTTTGTCTGCCCTTCCTTGGTGTTGTGGACATTCATAGGCTCGATGCCCTTCTTCACCACACTGGAAACATGTTCCTTTGAAACCACCTCTTCCAGATCCTTGTCCATATCTCCCTCATCCTCTACCTCTTTGATCACCAATCGCTTTGATCACGCGAAGGTCATTCCTTTCGGTTTCCGCTAGTACCCACATTCACTTTTCTTTCATCATCATTTCAAATTCTCGTCTTCCACCGCCTCTTCCACTTTGACCTCCTCGGCCCTTGTTTGCCATCAACCTTTTGTTCGCCTTTCTTTCACCTTCAGCAACTGATATACATCCTCAATGGTGGTCATTCTAACTAGGCTTAACTCCTCCTGAATGCTTGGTCGTAACCCATTAAGATATCAGGCTACCTTCTCTTTATTGGCCTCTGTGTGACCCATTTTGATGATTATCTTGTGAAAATCTTTAGTATATTCTTTCACAGATCCCCGCTTCCTGCTTCAACCCTTGCACTTCTTCAACAACCTTAACCTTATAGTCCACCGTATGAACCGGCTTCTTCGCCAACCATGCGCATCCCATCCGTGATCTTTGCCTTTTCCTCTTTTGATTTCTTTTCCAACCGGACCTCTTTTCCACTCAAATACTAGTATGGTCTCTTTAGCTTCATTTTCGCGAACTTAACCCGACTGGTCCTCTATTTCCTCATATTCAAAATATTCTTCTATTTCTTGTTGATCCAGCCGATCAACTCTTTCTCTGTTCCGACTTTCAATAACTGACTTTCGCCTGCCTTAACGATTGCCTTAGCATTTGTCTTGACTTCAATTGTTTCCTTTCATTTTAACCTTCATCCTTACTTTTCCTCGCTTTGTGAACCCTCTTTCAATCGCTTTAATCGCTGGCCAATTCGTTTCCTGGCTGTTGTATTTCTTCCACTCAAGATTTATACCTCACCACCTTCTCGTAATTCACCATGCTCTTACCAGTATCACTTGAGGGAATATTTCTTGACCTCAACCCACAACCACGGTCCTAGTGTGAACTGCCTCACGATCGACGATTTGTCCACATGCTCAAGAAGATCCGCTGTGATACCACTTGATGAGGGCGCAACCTAAGACTTAGAAAATAACCCACAAACAAGAGAATAATTTTATTATTCAGAAAATAGAGCTTCTTACATGCAGAGGATCTCAAATCCCCAAGTTCTACAACACATGCAAGTTACAGAAAGCTACAAAATCACCCTTTCGCAATATGTGAGCTTGTCCCCCAAAAAGCTACCCAAAAATTAGAAACCTGCCCATAAATAGAGCTCCTCTTTAGTTTGGAGCCAAAAAAACATTCAAATTTGAGTTTAGGCAGTTTGGCGCCGAAAAATTACAAATTGAAGTTCAAATTTCAACTTGAAGTTCAAATTTCAAAAGAACATTTGCAATTGTATCTTCTAGAAAGTGCGCCAACTTCCTAGGGCCATAACTTTTGATCCAGGACTCTGATTCGCGAACCATTTGAACCGTTGAAAAGGTCTCGAAGTCAACAACGCACTTAAAATCTGCTATGCCGATTTCGCTTGGGGCCGATCCGAGAACTCTAATTGCCTCAAATCTAACTCAAAATATTTTTATGTGCAAATCTAGGAAACTAAAACTGCAATATCTTTCAACCCAGGAATAGAAAATAAAAACCATAAATTGGAAATTTCATTATGACGAAAAGGGTATCCAAAAATGTAAAAACATCTAAAAACTGAGAAACTTGAAATTTAACTATTTTTGGGTGATGCAAGATTGCCCTTACACCACTGGATGCTTCTGCATCAGTATTAATCCATACCGCATTTTGTATAGCACATTAATACATCCAGTACTGAGATGCACACCATGACCTTCATCTGCAAGTTGTGATCCACCCTCACCAGGCTACATTCCAATGTCATGTGCAGTATTATCATTGCTTGCCTGTTTAAAATAAATATGCACATAATTACTTTATGGTGGAAATTAATATTGAATAGATTGCACAAGTATTCAATTTTAAATAAACTTCATTGAGTTTATTTACTTGCATATCGGATGAAGTGGAAGCTTGTGTTTTCCCAGTCAAGAGTCTTAGGCGTTCAGCCACGACTCCATAGCCTTGCTAAAAGGCAATCTTCAAGTCCTCTTCTGTGGGAACTCTGTTGAATTCAAAGCCCTGCATTTTTGCATAAGATCATGAATTTTTCTTCTATGGTGTGATAAAACCAAAATTGTTTACAATTTATTATTTGGATGCAATATTTCATTTATTGATACTTACAATTTGTGTGGCTAATTTCATATAACCACTAGAGCCAAGTTTGTGCTACCTATGTTTTTCTAGTCTTTCCTTTGTTTCCTTTGATGTGTTGGGCAGCCTATGAAAAGTTTGAAATATGTTAGATTATGTAAAAAGAAAGAGTAATCAATATATAATTGCATTGTTGATAGTATCACATACCTTCCTTGGCCCGGTGGTGTCTTTCCTTTTTCTTTTTAGCCTTCTCCTTTCCATCCGACACCAGGTCCTTCCACTCCCTCTCCAGAATCATGGGGGGACACTCGTACTTTTTGTTCTTCTCTAAATGTGACCTATATTGGTCTATCACATACTTTAGATAGGTACCAACTTTCTTAAGGACCTCGATTCGGTTGAATGTGTTATTACCAAACAACACAACTAAACGGTTAATGAGCTCATCTTTTAAATCTTGATTTTGGGAATTCCATCGTGTACGTATGGTGGACCCAAAGATCTCCAATGTAATATCATTTAGATGTTTATAAAAAACATCATTTCTTGCAAAACTATCATGGGGTTATTAGTCTAAAAAGAGTGATCAATAAGTAAATTTCAATTGGATTATATATAATAATAATTAAAACATTTTAAAGTACCTAGGACCTTCTCTATCTTTATGGGAATGAAATCCTCGGTCACCACAAATGTGATCGGAAATGTTCCCATACTAGTAATACGAGAAGATCTAGGAAATGCTGCTAAAACATCACCAGTACTAGTGGTGTCTGCATTCCCAGGTACATGTCCTAACACATGTTTTAGCATGTGTTTGCTACCAGAGGGTGCACTACCCGATGTCTACATGCTATGTGTTGCCTACATTTCAATCGACAATATAGGCACGGATGATGGGGTCAGATGATGTGATGTATGCACAGGAAGATCATGATCGACACTTGTACCAACCCCTACTCCCCAGGTAGCACTTGCAATACCCGGATCATGGCCAGCAACATCATGAGGACGCAAAAAATCCTATAAAAACAACACATATTTTAGTTCATGACATAAAAGACTACAAAATATAAAACCATGAATGAACTTATGTTATAATTAAAGATCTCATGACAGCTTACTTGCAAGTTTCGTGCTCTCTCAGTCAATATTTTAACCCTTTCTCTTATCTCATCTGTTTGAGGCACTATGAATAACAACTGAAGGATTTTTTCATTGCATTTCTTTTGGGTCTTCCTTATCATATCCAGAGGGTTTGCGGAATATGTGATGTCATCATCGCATAATAGTGACTACACCTCCCTATGGATGCTCTGCTCTACTACTAGTGCTTTTCCCCTATCATTCGACTGTGACAAGAATATTAAAAACATTATCGAAATTAACCCAATAAACTTATGAAAAAAACATAATAATAAAACATTTTGCTCATATCTAATTTGTATAATTACAATGAGGTAAACCTGTCAGGTAGAAGCTCCTAAAGATGCATCGTGATCTATGCTCTAGGATGGAGCCTTCCCCCTACAATCAATGTCCTGCTGTAACAAAAATTAAATATAAAAAAACATTACTAAAATAAAACCAATAGACTTAAGAAAAAAACATAATAATAAAATGGTATATTGGAGTCATTAATTGGAGGTTGGGTAAAATGGTATATAGTACGTACCACCCCCATAGTAACTGTGTTTGTATCTATGCGATTCAAATTGTAATCAATTAGCAACTCTTCCCCTGCAGTTATTGATTTTATCGCACATACGAATACATGGTTTCCCTCGCATGCCTCGAATATGCAATTGGGTTGCTTATTTGTTTACCTAGGTCGTGTACTGTTTATAAACCCTACAATATTCCTTGATGATTTTTACCTTCCCTCAATGTACATAGCCACTCCTTTATTTTAATCCTTATCTTTTAGCTGTATATAATTTGTTGGCAGTGCATACCTATGCATACTTCATGTATATCAAACCAGTTGCATCCAATCTTTGCAACTATAACAAGGTCTGACATACTCCATCAATTTAGTAACTTTGTCATAATAGACCTTTATGTCGTCCATGCAAAATAGGCCCAAACCATGTAATGATGATGGTGCTATGTGATATATCCTCTCATTGACACAAAAATCAGTGTTTATTGGAGGAAGTTTTTTAGGTACCCATTGTTTCCGTAGATGTTTGTACCTCAAGGGCACCTTGATGTAGCCTATGCTCTCATCATCATAAGAACATGACCCCCCTTAAGCAAGAAAAAATTCCATGCATTTACGAAATTTTCTTCTAATCTTTTGACCTCTAGTTGATCTCCCTCTTTTAGACCTACTACATGTCTCGCTTTCCTCTTCTCTTCCTGAATTTCCCTCGCTCGAGGAAGAAAAATATGACAAATACCTATTTGGTGGTACCTACACTCATAAGGATGTTGGACGAAGCTCTTTCATGGTGATGTGATCCCAAGGCATGGGGTTGGAGGATTAAAAACCAAGGTTATCACTACTAGTCAAATGCATGTGGAGGTAACAATAGTTGTGAATGTATCAATAAACCTTGTAAAGGTCTGATGATCAGAGATCACTTGGTAAGCATGGGAATGGTTTGTAGGGTCACCAACCTTGTGTTTTGAAGCCTTGGGTTTTGGGAACATCTAGAGGAGTCATTGTCTTGTTTCTTGGAGGTTGATTGGGTTAGTTGGTGGAAGGTTGCTATTACTTTTTGTACCTGTCTATGAAATTTTTTGGACCACCTTCCTCGAAGACAATAGTCCCTCTAAGGTAGTACTGGTGCTTGGTTAGTTAGTCTATGAAATTTTTTGGACCACCTTTGATGTGAAATAGCCCCTCGTGCAACCATCCTTTCAGTCTATTTCTAAATGGATAGACCCCTTTCCTTTAATGATTAAGCTCCATAGGTTTCTACCCCTATGGTTTTTTGGGTCCCCCAAATAAAATAATAAAAGATGGGCCCTACTCAGAAGAACCCCAAAATGTATCAATTTTTTTTCTTTCTTAAGAATCCAATTAAAGAGGCTAATTGGGTCCCTCCCTATCTAGCATTCCTTTACCATTTTCCAGACACCCACAACATCTTCAAACCATTTATACTCTTCTCGAACTTGAAAAAAAAAGGTCCACTTTCATTAGTGTTCTCTTTCGGGCTTTCCCTAGTGTTGGCATTTGTACTGTTCTTTTGGAGGTTTGATTGAGTCAGTGAAATATTCGGAAGTTTTTAATGGCTTCTTGTCTTTTCTCATCTCTTGTACTTCTATATGTTCTCTTATGGACAGGCACTAGGCATTTTTCATTGCACTCATGGACCATGTATTGTTTTCAGTCCCTTTGATCATTTGTGGACCTCAATATGTAAATTTATTTCATTGAAGTTTAGAAATTTGAACCCTAGTGAACTTCGTGTGCTATTATGTGAAGGGAATTCCTTTCCATCTTATAGTAGAAAAAATATGCTAAGATAGATACAAAAACTGCAGTTCACAGACCAAAAATGGCCACCCAACTGATTGAACATCTCAAAGCTTGGTTGTTCAAACTAACTAGACACTAGTACTAGGTAGTACTTGGGTTTATCAATGGGACATTGGCTCTAATTGACCAAGATATAGCATGAAACACCTCAATGGGAACAAACAGAGTCTAAATCATTGTACTTGCAACAAGTATTCTAAATGTGGGGGAAAAACCACTTACAGTCATTGTCCCTTGGTTGATTTTCCCTTTGTAAGTGCCCTCACCTCTCACTCTAGATTTCCTCCTACCAAATGGTTGCTAGTATTCCTCATCGACTCAATGGCATTGCATCACTTGTCTAGTGAAGTCTCACAACTCTCCACTCAGGGGCTGGATGTAGTGGTTCTCTTTGCAACTCTCCAATTACGGTCTCGGTGCAATATGCTATGTCGTGCTCCTACGCGCATGGGGCCAAAATTAAAAATATATAGTTTATATATATGCTATGTCAACATATAGTTCATTTTATTTTCTACATAATATAATTTTTGTATGGTGGCTTGTTGAGCTTATATAGTTGGTTTTCTCTTTCTTTATAATTTTTGATGATTTATTTACTATGCCATGATTGAATATTATCTACAGTCCTAGTGATTGTTAAAAAGTCTTATGATATGTGATGTTTAATCATGATGGATGTATAAGAATCAGTGATTGAAATACTACTTGACTAAAGATTGAGCTATCTGATATTTTTCCATTTAAACATCATGGAAGAAATGCTTGAAATCAATGTCTTATTAACGTAGCCTACAAGGTTTCTTTTCCTAGTTTTTTTTGGTCCTATTCTTGTTATGACTTATTTTTTTACATTGGTCTATTACAGTAATGGGGAGCATATCTAGTGAATCGATTCTTTCAATCTCTTTGATTCTTATCCTTGTTCATAGTGATTTTTCTTCTATCCTATGATTCATTGATTGTTGGTTTAAAACACTCATTACAACTAACATAGATATGAATTATGATGTGGGTGTGAGAAGGGATTGTTGAATATGAAGGAATGGTTTAGGAAAGTACTCAATCCAAATGAGTCATTTTCTTGTCATGGAATGTGTTAAGAGACTTTAAAATTAATATATTCAATCTAGTTAATATTGACACATCTAAAGCATGCCAAAGGCACTTCAAAGATATGCTATGACATAAAGAAGATTGTTAAGGTGATGTCAAGTCTTGATCCATTAGGGTAGGAAAACATAGATGCATTGGTACAAAAGGTTCCATTCAACTTGGAGGAAATGGATAATTACCTAAGGGGCTAATGTGAGATTGGACCAAGTTTATATTATGATACAAATAGCTTGGGAAAAGGGATGATGAAATGGTTAAGTATGGGAAATTGTAGAGATAAATATAACACCAAGGGAAGAACACTAGAACTAATTTTAGCACTATGGATTAATCCAATACTCAAAATTCCACTAAGAAGCATCCCTTACCTCTTAAATTAATTCCATAGGTGGGTTTATCCTCCAATATAGTGCCATTGGTTAGCTTATCATGTGAACTTCTGCTATAAGTAGGATTACCATACACTTTCATAACATGCATGACCTCATGTTTGAGTCTTGAAACACTCCCATGTCGTCAATGCATGTGTCTAGGCTAACCATGTCAAGTTTCACTCCATACAAGCACAAATTGAAAAATTTCAACGTTGGCCCCATTCACATGTCACTATGTTGGGTCAACATGAGGAAACACTAACTTTTTGGGAATGAAATAACCAAAGATATGATCAAATAATATCTAATCATAAATAGTCATAGAGTAATTAGGATTTGATCATATGGAAATTTCTAGGAGAGCTACAATAGTTGTAACATCATGAATTAATTATGTAATGGCATAAAAATTAAAAACGTCATGAATTAATTATGTAACCATATAAGTCAAATACAATTCTATCAAGAAATCAATATCAAATAGATAATATAATCACATAACTCATACATTTCAATGTCATTGATCTTCTTCTTCATCCAACTCTTTGTCTATATCATCCAATCTAGATTCAACATTGTAAGGATTGGTCCTATCATCATCATCGTCATTGATATCAATTTCAATAATGTCATCATTCACACGGATATCATATTCATGAACATTAACTCCTACATCATCATTCAATCTAGTTTCTCTTCTTTGACATCTTCGTTAGGCACATCATCAACTAACTGTTGATCTTGATCATCATCTACATCATCTTCTAGTTCTTCGATATCTTCTTCTTCCACCACATTATACTTTACCAGCCTTCCTCTTGGATCATGTCTAACAACAAATGACCAACCTAGTTTACCTAGAACCTCTTAGTAAAATACCTTCTCACATTGGCTTGGAAGAACATAGGGCTCATTTCCAACTCACTCAATCGACCTTGTATTAACCATGGTAAATCTATTATCATGTTCAATAACAACTCTCTCAGGATCATTTTCATTCAATCGTAGCCTGTACCATTGGACGACGAACAAAACTAATTTGAAGGACTTAAAGTCACACTCAAGTATATCATCCAAAATCCCATAGTATTGATTTTCTGAGACTTCTGGATGTATGTCGCTTCTAGATGAAATGTTAGTCACCTGAAAGACCGTAGTTATCCCAAAATCACAAGTTTTTTTCATGTCATCCAACTTTTTGATTCAAAATTTATGACCATTGCACCACATATCCTTGTGGTGTTTCACCTACAATATGTCAAACATGTAAAAATTATTGCATTGTTAGTTGATAAACATGTTTATTCTTGGCTAAATGTATGCAAAGAAAAAAAAATCAACATATATATACAACAATATAATTGAAAATAATTAAATAATATGGGTGATTAATATATTTATACATACATATTTATCTCTTAAACCATATGCTAAATCAATTTCCCTTGGTGTAACATTGGGATCTCCATTACAATGAGCTTCTTTAACCAATGAAGCCACACCTTCCCATGTTAATGCACGACTAGATTGTTGACATCGTTCAATCCATACCGTCATCCAATCAATATTTTTTGTGACGTACAAATGTAGTGCATCCCACTCTCGACCAACTATATAAAAAAAACTAAAATTCACAAACGATGTATAATTGGTTAATTACCATGGTATATGACCTTAATTTATAATTGATGTACCTAAAAACCTAAAATCCCACTACCAATGATCTCATTATCTTTCGTAAGAAACCTCTGAACTATATGTATCCAAGACCCATTGTTCACACATTTCAAATTGAAGAGATATAATATATCGGCCAAGCAGTATCTATGTCACCCTGATCATGTTTTATGTTTATATTAGCAGGATACAATATATCGACACAACAACTAGCAAGCTTCACCAATAAAAAACATTGCAAGAATGGCCTACGTGTGTTGGAACTAGAATTTTCATTCAAAATTCTGATGGTCCTTTCATATGAAATCAATTTTTTTCCTTAAAAACCATGTTTTAACCATCCACAAGCTCAAAATTGTGTTTTACCGCCTTACCGCAGCCTCCAATAAAGCAATTCATGGTAGCGTGGTGGGTAAAGGAAGTAATACACTGTATACGGCTATATTGTGGAAGGTTGATGTCTTGCCCACAGTAGAGCGGGGTCATGATTAATACTAATAGAGGGAAAAACTATACCGCGAGGGGTTGAAATGAAGCTCGTAGTAGAGCGGTAAGCTAAGAACAGAGGTAATAATGCACCACCATACCATGGAGGGTTGGAATGGAGCCCGCAATAGAGCGATGAAATAAGAATAGAGATAAGGAGGAACCACTAGACTGTGGGGGGATGAAAAATGTCATGCGGTAGTGCAGTAATTTGTCGTTGGAGCATTAATGAAGGCCAGTCACATCAATCAACATCAAAGTATGAAATTCAACTCAATATGAAAGATTTGAATGATGAAGAACTTAAGATATGAAATTAATGCAGTATGATATCAAAATTTAACAAGGAAAATTGAGAATTCATGCACTCATGCTTGCAAAATCTGAATGCAAGCGAGCTCAAAGTACAATAGTGGAAGAATTCTATAGAGTGAGAAAAATTTCGGGTAAGTCTACTTATCATTCATTGAAATTTAAACAATGGCACCAAAGAAATCAGAGGCGGGAACTAAAAAAGAAGAAAATCTAGTAGAATTTCATTGTAGTTGCCATTACTTGCCCTATTACTTGGTTCAGTAGATAAGGGTTCTAAAAAAGTCTTTAAGGATTTAGCTCAGGGGTGTAGGGACCCAATAATTCCATAGTCTAGGTGGAATTTATATTGGTATTTTTATAGGAACAGAGATGAAAGGGTTCCAGTGTCAAACCCATGGACTTTTGACATAGGAAAATTAGTTGTTCCTAATTTTTTTGTTGATGTCAAGCTAATCAAAGCCTTGGCCAATAGATATCATGCCCCATAAAAAATGGTCAGACTTCCAGATGGTCAATGTCTGGTAGATATCTCGAGGGAAGCTATAATTAGGTGTTTTGACCTAAACAAGCAGGTTGTCACTGAAATTGACTTGGGGAAGCTAGAGCAAGAATATAGAAGGTTGAAAAGGACCTATAGAACTGATGAACTCCCCTTACACATGAAAAGGAGTCACAAAAATAGAGTCTTTCCCATTCACTCTTCAAGACTTGAACCCTTTCTAGTGTTTGACTTTCAAACCTATTTCAAAAATACCTATTATGCATTATGTCAAATTCTTGGAGTTGATGCAGAGGAGAATATGTTGATAGGGTTGGTGAGAATGGCCATGATTATCCAGCATCCTAAATCGAATGTGGAGTTTTATTTTGCTTCATTCATTGAGGAATAGTTTCATGAAGGTCTATTATAGGTTAGGGAAGCCAAGGCCCCCATAACTTTTAGAAATTACTCCTTATTATGCCATTTGATTCTATCTCAAAATGAAACAAAATGGACAAAGAGTATCAAATTGAGAACACATGAGAATGGAGTTATGCTCCCAGTAAAAAATTGGTGTTATATTTGGGACAGTAAATGCAATGAAAGTGATTATGTTGAATTTAGGGATAATTTTGTCATCAGACTGATTTCTCAACTTGGTTTTCCTACACCAAGATTACCACAATCCCTAATGGATGTCAAGAGACCCCTACAATATAAACTGGATCAAGGTTTTACACATAATTATGTTGATTGGTTTTTGATGCCACAACACACCATCATCAGGGTATATGGTTGTGATCAGGCCCCTCATATTTTACCAAAATTTGTGCTTAGTAGAGTATTTTTTTTAGAATTTATGTGGAAAATGCTCTGGATGGAGCATGATTTGATGAAAAATCAGAAAAAAGGCACATTTCTACCTGATTTGATGGTATTTGAAGAATTGTCAATTGGATCACATATGTTGGAGGAATTGCAAAGATTTATAAAAGCTAATTTTTCTCTCAGATCAGGGAAAGAGAGAATATGTGATCCAGAAGGCCACATCAACAATATCAGAAGAACCCTACTCACAAAGAGGGAAATAACACATGAATTTGATCCAGAAGAGGATGTAATAAGAAACCTGGTCTATTTTGTGGATGTGTTTGAAAGAAGGAAAATATGGTTAATGATGATGAGATGGGGGGATCAAGAGAGAGGAAAAGATAAGAAGTTCAAGGTTGATGAGGAGCCAAATTTGTTGAAAAGAATGCAATTATTCCTTGGTAAATTTGATGAATTATCTAAAAAGGCTCAAGAAGAGAAATCAGCCCCACTTCCTACACCCCAGCCACCAGTATCCATAGCCTCTACATCACATACACCACCTTCATCACCAATTCATCCATCTCCTCCATCTCAAACAGAAGATTGGGTCACTAGTGGACTATGAGTCAAGTGATGAAGAACAAGAGGAAGTCTTAACTTTGGCTGAGATGAAAGAGGTTGTAGAGAAACAAAAAATCCTTGACCCTCATGATCCCAAGATGAGAATATCAGAGGAGGCTATTAATGAAATGTAGGATGATGAAAGAATTATTGCTTCCCTGAGATTCATGGAGGATGATGACTTTATCCATACTAGGGAGTTCAAAGATTTTTGGATAAAAATGAAGATGAAACAATTTGATGATAGATTGAAAATTAACCTCATTGGAGTTGATGATTTGAAACATGCAAAAGTGCAGGCACAAACAATGGTAGAGTTAAATATTGACAATGTCAATATTACTCCTAAAGAAGCAAGGGAGTTAGTGTTGAAAAGTAACATGCTCATTATACCAAGAATGGAGCTCTCCAAAGTGTTTATGTTGGATCAAATCAAAGCTCAAGATGATCCCAAATTGGTTGCAAAATTTGATTCGAAAGGAGTATCAGGGACATGATATAATCCAACCACCCAGACCCTTGCCCTATGGATGAAATAGAAAAGCACAAGGAAGCCTAGGATTCTAGATGTGGTGCAAGAAATGAGAGGGTCTACTCTAGTCAGAACTATGAAGGACACTACTCCCATAGAAGCAACAACCATGAAAATGCATTCAACAATGTTTACAAGAGATGTAGTGGAAAACATGGAAAAGAAGATGACAGAGTATGAGAAAATACTCAAACTATCAAATGAAGAGATAAATAAGTTATTCATTGAAAATGTCAGATTGAAACAACAATTGCAACAAGCCATAGATGTAAAGGGGAATGAAATGGTTGTATATCATCCACCTGCTTTAGTTGAAGATCCACAGATTCAACAATTGAAAGAAGAGGTTGAGAAACTAAAGAATCATAATATGGATGATATCAAAAAGCACATCTTGAGTACCTTGGAGGAAATAATGAAACATAGAGTTGAAGTTCTAAAAGAGAAAATAAGTGGAGTTCACAAGGGCTTCAGTCATTTGGTAAAAGCTCTGGAATAGATAAATACTAATTCCCCTATCTTAGAGGAATTGCAGAAAAGATGGCATCCCACTTACCATATCTTAAACACTCAGTGTAAAGGCACACAAAGAGATCTTGATGCACCCCCAAGGTTAAAACCTACTCAAGAAATGGTAAAAGGAATCATTGATGAGCATAAGTATTCGATTGATATGAAGAAGAAGGTAGAAAACAAAAGGAATTCATTTGATTCAATAAAACACAGTTTTAGCCCTCTGATCGTTAAAGGTGATGGTCAACTCAAGGATGTGGATGAATGGAGAAATGAATTTGATCAAATGGTTCCAAAATGTTTGACACATATACAGGGTGATGGTAATATCAATATGGAAAAATTTCATGCTCTGCGTGATGGAATTATTGCATTGGATAAAGGTTATACAAAGTTCGTTGTAGATGCCAGAAAGTTGCTCGATAGCAGATGGAAAAGCCACCTGTCAAAATTCATTGTTGCAGAGGATTACAAGTGGCCGAATGATTTAACCATAAGCAAGTGGCAGGATAAATACCTCAGTTCAGATGAATATTAATCACTATCAATGATGATTATCATAAAGTAAAAGCTTTGCACAGGGCTTTGGTGACTTAGGCTTTTACTTGGAGATTAACAAAATTGTTATGTGTTAGTTGTTAATTGTTTCAGTTATATTTTACATGTTAGTTAAGTTTTGTTATCAAAAGTCATGTCTTTTGGTCCAAAGCTTGTTGCCTCTCCTATAAATTAGAGAGACCAGGACCAAGAAAAAATTATTAAGATAGGAGTAGATAGAAGAAGCAGGAGAATAGGGATTGATACAATGTTTATATCATAAAGGACCAAGATGCACGTGTAAAAATTTTGATGAAGTTAATCAAAAATATCTGATTCGGTGGCTCTATGTTGGTGTCAATTGTTTGTTAAGTTAATTGAAGATATTTCCAGATTGTCTCCATATTTAATATTACTATGTTGTTTAAATTGATATATCAAGCATATTTTCAATTTATCAGTGCACATTTGTTGTATCTATGTGGCATAATTAATTGGGTCTTTCAAGTAAAGATTAAAGTCCTCTTGATTATTCACAACAACTTAGGAATATTATTTTTGATTATTAAAGAAGAATTTGATAATTGCATCCCTTCCTATTTATACTAGTTATAAACATAGAAGTGCCAAACAATTTGAATTATTGTCAGTCATAAGTCACGTGTCTCTTATTTCTACTTGACTCCATATAGCCAACAGAGCACTGGTCTTCACATTTCATCACTTAGTTTCATTTCATTTTAAATGTTTTACATCTGCTAACTGAACATATTTATTTGATACTACTTGTACAATTTATGCTAGATTAGTAGTACATTTGTTCACTTTCAAATTGCCATTGTGAATAGACTGTTGTAGGAGGAATCACATAGTTCAAGTCTGCTTCATTCACATAGGTAGACCCACCTAGGTCTGACAGCACCTGAAGAGAAGAAGGTCTAAAACCATTTGGCCTTGTATGTTACCCTAAAATGTACCAAGAGTTTGGAAACCTCTTGAGGTATTTTTACCTGCGTTTTTGAGAGCTAACAACATGAACGAGGAAGCGCATTGTACAATATCGGCATAGGCACATTGCATTCATACCAATCAGTAGAAGAAATTGGGTTGTATGTTTTGATTATAAAGGAAAAAATAGAGAATGTAGCACCATAGGATATGCATATCGGCATAACTCATCAAATTTTCCCCGACAAAATACTCATCGCTGACCATCAGAAGCCTAACAAGTGACAATTCTGATCTCATATACTACTTTGATGAAGATAAAAGGCTCGTATCGAAGACACATTCTTTTTGTTCTACCGCTGGGTTATTCAAAAAATTAAAAGGTAGACTCACTCAGGATTTTGGCATGAGGTACACCAATATATTTCATCAGAGGAACACATTGATATCGGAACAACAAAAAATGGACCGCCCGATGACACATCTTACACTGATAACATTTAGTCGGGAGAACATATCTCAAGTTACATCGACAAGGGAATAATCAAAGTAAGATGTTGCAATGACATAGTGGATAAAATAAGGCACCAACAGTGAAATACTTATTTTTTGGAGTAATACAATACTAGTACTTTTCTATTTGTGTGTGGAAGATTCTTTCATCTGGACTAGTTCTCTATTGTTTCTTTTCAAGCAATTGAAGGCAATGTAAAATGTATTCTAATTAATCTCCATGACCATCTTATAATTACCTCTCACTTTCCTCAATCTACCTTTCCCCATTAGGTATTCCCCTTCGAATTTGTTAATGGAGTTAGGATCCCAAATGTGATCTACATGGATCTTTGTTGCGAACTTAGGAAGATATTCAATAATGTACACTATGGTTTGGTATACCATATATCCCTCCACCATAGAACCCTCAGGATGTGCTCTTTGTCTAACCAAAGCCTTCAAAAATTTCAAGTGCCTCTTAACCATCCACATTGACCTTGTGTGTACAGGTCCACACAATTCGATCTCCTCAACTTGGTGTATGAGGTAGTGTTCTTATGCATTGAAAAATGTCGAAGGTAGACACTTTTTCATTTCACACATTAAATGAGGAATTTTTCTCTTCCAATAATTTATATCTTCTTTATAGATTTATTTAGATGACAACCATCTACAAGTGATTCAAGGCGCAAATATATTAATGAGATTTAACAAAAATATACAATATATTACATAACAAGTAAAACAAATAGCAAATATAAGATCTATACAGCGAATTGAACAAATATCGGTACTTACCTCATGTATTTTCCAAGATCATATATAAATTTCTTGACATTGTTGTCAAAGTTGTCTGGGAGAGATAGAGGTAGAACGTACTGCAACAATTATAAAATGATCTTTTCATTATTTTTCCAAAACTAGTAAACATAATACACTCAAAAGTACATGCAGTATACAAATATATATAAAATATACCAAAATAATTACCTTAATGAAGGTATGCCAATCATGCGTTTTCATCCCTGACCCAAATTCACCTTTCTTTGTTATGATATTGTTTATGTTAGCAACAAATCCTGTGGGAAATTGAATTTTTCGTATGACTTCTTTTATAGCATTGCTTTGTTGCTCCATTAATAACCAAGGAAGGGCACTTATATTAATTTGGTCTCCATTGCTATTTAATTGAATGACATTTTTCGTTGCATGATTGGCTTCCTGAATGTCACTACAAATTTTGACAATTTTTTCTGTCATGCCCTCCATCCAATATTTTCCATAACATTTTTGTTATATTATTTCTGATGTGCATTGTATCAAACAAATGCACAATTTGTAGTTGCTCATAGTAGGGCAACCAACTAAATTGTCTAGGATAAATTTTTAGTCCTTGTGGAAGCTGACCATTAATGCCTTGACGACCTTCATGAAGCATATAAGTTAAAAAAAATTAACAACAATTATTGTCAATTACAATATGAGTAAACAAAACACAATATAAAAATATAAATTCCAAACATATCATATATGATAGATAAACAATTTGATCATTTGTATAACCTTGACGATTAATTCTATTATATTCTAACTTCCATAGGTGAGGTGTCATTCTTCTTGGTTTTGATGTAGTCTCTTCTTTTCCATTGAAAATATGTTTTTTAGTAGTTCAATACTTATGATTTATGTGGAGGAAGTGCCTATACTCATCAAACACCTACTTTTCTAAACTTGTTGAACAACGAGATTTCATCTTTGGACCACAAATTGGACATGCAATTTTCCCTTTGTTTGAAGACCTACAAGATCATATATAATTGGATTAAATATGTCAATTTTTATAATTATATATAATGAATAGATTATTTAAAAAACATGCATGATATCTACTTCATAAAATTAAATATTGTTAAAGTGCAGTCGAACATTATAACATACCACAAAAATGTGTTAGCCCCGAGGTATCATGAATTGTCCATACAAGCATTGCATGGAATTGAAATTGTCTTTGTCCCATTGGTCTAGAGACATCATACATAGTGATGCCATTCCATAACTTTAGTAACTCGTCAATAAGAGGCTATACATATACATTCATATCTTTAACTTGGTACTTACCTAGTTGAATGAACATAAACATTACATAATTATTATAACCATTTTACTATAATATATATAAATTAATGTATATGACTATTAAATGAAAAAATGTAAGTTATTATGCAATAAATAAGACAAACAAGATGCTACTACGTTAAAGAAAATTGATGTAAACAAATACCTAGAACAATTATTGCCAACATTATGTGCTCCCTCTTTATTGAAATCCATGGAGGAATGTTATTGTTAATAAAAAAAATAGGCCACACCAACTAAATAGATCTTAGCTCTCCAAATGGATTGACACCGTCCACTGCCAATGAAAGCTTGAGATTATGAGGTTCTTCTTTAAAGTGTGGCCATGAACCATCCATAGGCATTTGAAGAATGTCATCTCCACTTCTATTATGTGCATAGTAATCCATAAATTGCGCTAAGCTTTCAGATGTAAATAATCATTGCATATGTGGAATAATGGGAATTTAACAAAGAACCTTGTGAGGCACCTTTTTTGTTAGTTGATTTGTTCGATATCTATTGATATGACATTCTGGGAATTCTGTTGCAAATTCATGTTGTTTATGATATATAATATGATCATTGGGACATGCATCTATTGCTTGATACTCCATTCCAATATCTTTCATAATGACAGATAAATCTCGGTATGAGCGAGGTAAAATATTTGATGGTGGTAACAAAAATTCACCTATCAATCTACAACAAAAAATAATTTGTTAATATAAAGAATAGTAATGGTACATATTTCATCCTTTATTTACTAGTGATGAACTAATAACAAAAATAGATGAAAAAAGATGACATATATGGCATACCTTAACATTCTGTGAGATTTATATGTTGGATAAACTAGTCATAACCTTCAAGTTCACCAGCAACAATACAGCAGAGAGAAGATTTGTTTGGGAGCCTTCATAAAGGGGCTTGTATGCCTTCTCAAGTATAGGTAATTCATGAACATCATCAAAGTCATCTTGATTATCATGATCAACTACGCCACTAAATGTTTCATGGATCAATTTATTTGTACCATCATCTTCAACTGTGTTTTCTAGCGCATGATCATCTTCTTCCATAGGATCATTAACTTCATCTTCGATATTCACAACTCCATGTTCCTCCGCTTGCAAAACCACATTCTTCGGGCCATGATAATCCATATCATGTGCCCTAGGGTTCCCCACCTTTATAATAATGATCAACAAAAATAAACCATGATCATGATCAAGTGATTTTTTATATATATAAAAAATGTTAAAACAATATAAACATTTACAAATTCAATCAATATAAAGACATATAATGAACAATTTAGCAATGGATGATAAGCATGCCCCCCTTCAATGTGACCATGTTTCCTACAATGTTTCTCAGTTGTTGTGATTAAAATTATTCTCATCTTTAAGCCCTTTCAATTATTGCAAGGACAATAACATTTCCCATCACCCTTTCTTTTCAATCTAGCCCACAAGCTAGCATGTGTCTCTTCATTTTGTTCTGCACTAATATTATTTGATATGATTTTTCTTTACCAAGCTTGAATATTTAGATCTTCAAAAAATATCAAACTCACACTCCAATAATTTTTAATCATAGACAGGTAACAAAATCTAATAATTCTAATATTTTGCACCAAAAAAATTCAGCCTATAACCTCCACAAACTGTCACAAGTATAGCAAATTCGCAAGTATAGCAAAACACTGTCACAAGTATAGATAAATTGTCGAACTCACTTTTATTTATTGAAAAACATTCATCGGAACCCCGATGAACGCTAACCATATGTCAGCCCACAAATTGATGGAAGGGGATGGTTGACATTAAGTGTATGTCAAAATAGTGATGAAAATCATGGAGCGTCACAATTTCGACGAACGTCGGGCATAAATTTTTTTAAAAATTGAAAATTTCACATTAAATACACATGTACTGATGATACATCTAATTATACATCTTTCATCGGAAAGTCGTCGTATTCTGCAATCAAATGAGTTAGTCTCTAATTCTTGATACATAGTTTGTGACAAAATTGAGTAAGAAGTTTGATCCTTTAAAAGATATTTGTAAAATTTTCAAATATAAAATATTTGTGCATTAAAAAATGCTTTTTAAGAATATTAAATTATGTAAATCATGCTTTAGTTAGATGAATTTTAGTAGATGTGTTGAACATCTAGAATACTGAGAGAGGGGTGAATCAGTATTCCATAAAACCATAATAAAATCCATCTCACCATTATCACAATTATAACTAAATCAACAAGAAAGAGCATAAAAGAAGATAAATGAAACCATATACACATGAACACTAGGATTTTTACGTGGAAAACCCAAGAAGGGAAAAACAATGGTGAGGGTTAACTCGCAATATATTATATACGGATACAAAATATTACAAGGCTCACTGTCAGGACTCACTATCCTTGAAAAGGCTCACTACCTAAATACAAAATATGGCTAACCTCCAAGATACAAAGATACGAGTTCACTGCCAAGAGATTGAACTGATAAAGTACACCTTCAATGTGTAGGTTTCCACTCCAATGAAGCTCAATATAAGAAGTATTGTCTCACACAATAGTCACTCAACTAATCCACAACTGATAAAGCATTTAGGTTCGGACCTTTCTTCACACTCACTTTCCTTCTTCTTTGATCTTCTTTCTCTCTTTTGTTTATCCCAATTTTGCTGCTCAACTTCTTCGCTTCTCTATCTTCCTCTTCAAAACATCTCATATATATACAGGTATATCTTATTCATCAATTAGATCAGCCTAATTAGATGAAGACAAAATAATCAAAACTTTCTTTGTTGGCATCATATATGAATTAAACATTTTATCTATCTAGTGCATTATACCAAATCGGCTAACATTACTAGTCTTCCATAATGTATTGCATACGTTGAGTTAGCCAAGACTAGAACACAATTCTCCAAACCAACAAATAAACCTCAAAGAAAATAGCTTCAAGATCTAAGAACACATTAATTTCCCATCATACCACCAACAAAGAGACTACCAACAAAACCAGAACATAAGAATGTTTACTTTAATAAAATCTGGAGTCTCCCACATAGTATGCCAAGCACATAACAACAATAGAATACAGAGTTGAACTCTATCAAAGATAATTTTTTGTTCACAATCAAAAGACGTCTCAAGATCCAGGATATAGTTGTCTGGCTGAGTCATGATAACATTGTTAAGAGAATAGAGTCATATAAGATCTTATAGTGAATTCTAGACTCAATTACCAACACACTGATCTATCGCAAAAGGGCATTACTGATAGAGAACAACTTCTAGTAAACCAAGTAGACTTCCATATAGTTATCACCATGTTGAAATCAATGACAACATAGAGAAAACCAACACAAACCATCCATACTTCATGCTCATGTTGCAAGGATTCCATAATCCAACAATCTCCCCCTTTGGCATTGATGGCAACATGCATGATAAAAACATTTTCCAATATACTGCAACTGAATATTCCAAATACTCCCCCTATCAAAATTGTTCTTCACAAAAAGTGTTTTCCTCTATTAACCTCTATCTCTCCTTCTCTCTATCTCTCCCCCTTTGACATCAATGATAAAGGAAGGGGTCCAAAAAATATGTATATATGCATCAAATTGTAATAAAAATGATATGAACACTGAATTAACCTCAAGAAGAACCTCTAATATTTTCTAGGATGACCTTTAATGACGCTTTTCCTTCTTCCCATGAACCTTTTGCACTAACAAGATTCTTTTGTAGTAATTCAAGTTTAGTTAAGGACTCTACACCATCTCCTAGAGTATTGGGACTAAGATTAATCTATGATATTTCACCAATACAACCAAGAGCACTAGAAACAGAAGTGTGCTTCAATTTAATCATGTCTTTGAGTGCCACAAACTTCTTGATAACAACTGTCCTTTGATCTTGTAAAGAAAAGAATTTTTCCTGAAGTTGCACAATATAGGACCTGTTGATGGTGAAAATAGCACAACATTAAACAAAATATCACTATTTTATTTCTCTTGAAAGAGAAAGACAACATATAGTAATCTAACTCCCAAGGTTCTGGTAGTTGGTTCTCAAATATGCTGATTTGGCTCAATGGTCAATGTAACTATAATATGCAAGGGGCCTTTGCTGGTAATGGGGAACAAAACTACATTAGATCAACTAATCTGCATTTGGGGGGTTTAAATAAAGATAAAAATATAGATCAGAGCCTTAAAATAGAAGAACATGAACAAAACTTCTTAATATCCAGACATGCATATCAATAATGAGTGTTTCTTCTCTTAATCAAAACTACAATATGGTGTAATCCATAGAATAACCTATACCACTACATACATTCATAGTGCTTAATTCACAATCACAACCATTCACTAAACCCTTTACTTCAAAACTTAAAAATAGATCATTCACTCATCATCAAAACACAGATCAAATAGATATAATAGAAATGTCATTCATAGATAATTCAATGAGATAATATTTAAATCTGGTTTCCTCTATTGTTTTTTATCAAATAGAAAGCATTTAGGCACAAAAAACTCACTAGCATACAGATTGATTATGAATCATTAACCTTATTAGATAGGTCCAAACTTGATAACATGAAAACTTGTACAAAACTATAAAATTATATCTAAGTTCAATTGAACTTTTTAAAAAGTATCTCTGCTAACAATAATGAAATCCTAATACTATTGACTATTCGCTGTCATCGGGTGGCTAAAATTTCTTCAATCAGTCGACCTTTACAAAATAGAGCTAAGAGATACATATAGACATTGTCATGCACAGGTTCCTCTCAATCAAAACTCAGATCCACAAATCAAGGAACCGAAACTAAATGAAAAATTGGACTGTTGATCTTTAGTTACAAGGTTGGATTGCTCTATTGCACAAAATTTTGATGTCCAAGGAAGAAGATAGAACCAATGGATTGAACTGGAGTCAAATTCATATAAAAACCCTACAAAAGAGGAGAGAAGAAGATGTGTCAAGTGAAGAAGGTGTTCTACTGCCAACTCACTTCTGCGTTGTATGCTCAAGGATGTACTCATCATAATTGGAGAGCACTTGTTGAAGAGTATCCGCATCAGGTCCATCCCACCAATCATCCTCAAACTTAATCCTCTTTACTTATGCTAAAACCAATTTTTTTACCTCCTTTGATTTGATTACTTCCCTTCTAGTAGCCTTTGCTTCTTCCCTTATATCCATAAACCTATCCAATAACAAATCCTCTCCATCATCTCCTTTTTGCATCACCTCTTCAAATATACTTCTCCACTTCTCCCTTATCTTATCCAAAGAAAAACTCTCCTTGACCGAGGTATCTATATTGACTAAAATAGATACAATTGCCTCTAACTCATCAATCTGTTGATTCAAATCTTTACTCACCTCTTGAATCTCATTTTTATTCCCATGAATAGACTTGGATTTGTATCATATTATACTCACAATTTTCTCAACAAAATATACATTATCATCCTCAAGTATTGACTACTCAAGCAAAGTTGACTTAGGTATCTTGCTAATGTCCTTAAGATTTTTAATATACTCCTTATATTCTTCATCCTGCTTGTCTAGACATTCAACATGTTGGTTCAAATCCCCTGCCAACTCAAGTGTTATTTCATGAATCTTAAAACTATCAATTAACACTTCATCAACCTCTTGATTGAGCTTATCAATCCATCTTTCTAGCATTCCCACCTTACTCTTCATATGCACCAATTCATCGGCTTCCTTCTTTGTTAATAAGACTAGAGATTCAGGGGCAACAACTTGTTGAGAAATAGGAGTTGAAACATCTTTCAAAAACCTATGCAATTGATCCAATTGAGCCTTAAGCTCATCTTTCTTTTGTTTTTATTTGATGATCTTGGAATTGGTAGAGGAAGCCACAATATCAATTAATTTCATTTGTTGATTTCTTGTAGGTCTTCCCAAGTTCACCATACCCAGTTGATAATTATACATTTGCATTTCATCCCAGTTCTTATCCATCATTGGTATTGCACATTCAACAATGATCTCTCCTATGTCTGTAATCTTGGTAGAGTGAAGAACCAGGGCCTTCTTTTTAGGTCTTTCCTTCTCAATTTCCTTCATCATTTCATCCCAATTAAGAGGTTGGGGCTCAACTATTTGCTTCTTTTCCAAGTCTAGCTTTAACCATGTAGGAGTTGTAGGAGTAGTAGCTACTTGTGTTGAAGAAGTAGCAGTAGTAGAAGATAGAGGTTGCAATATTGTATTCTTAGGCTGAGAGTCAACCTCTTGCACATTTTGTTGCTTTTTTTGTGCCTCTTGTTGTGCAAGCTTTTCAGCCTCTTCTTTATCCTTATGTTCTTGCAATTTCTTAGCTTCCAGCTCCTGCTTCAGATGTTCCTCTTCCAAACTCTTCTCTTCAAGCATCTTATCTCTCTGCTTCTTCAATTCCTCAGCATAATCCCATGCTTCCTTGGACTTCTTCTCATATTCAACAAGCTCTACAACCTCCTTTTCCCTTTCCAAGTGTTCTTTCTCTTCCTTCTTCTTATGAGCCTCCTCCACAACCTTAAATTTGGCTTTAAGGGCTTCTTTCTCTCTTCTCTACTTGGCATTTTCCTCCTCAAGGTCATGAATCCTTTGTTGCAAAGCTAGCTTATCCCTTTCTTCTTTCATCCTAGGCTCATGCTCCTTTTATTGTTGTAGCTTATCCAATTCATCCACAGTAGCTCAAGCTTTCAATTCTTGTTGCTTGGTTGATACATCATATTGTGCCTTAGCAGCATCTTCATGTTGTTTGAAAAATGCCTTAGCTTGTGCCTTGGCATCCGCTTCCCTTTTAGTATCCTCAAAGATTTTCCATTGATCCTCTTCTGTTAACACATTCTTTGTTCCTACGTCATTTGTTATATCAAGAGAAGCTACTACATGAGTCTCTTTGTTGAATGGGGTAGCCTCAAAATCTATTGCAATATCATGTATCTCTACTTCAGGCTCCTTCTCTTTCAACAACTCAGCTTCTTTGTGGAGGGTTCTCGTTGGAATTCCCTCACTTGGTTGCTCTTTAATCACGGGTTGAGTGGATGCTTCTACTACATTAGATGTTGAAGCATCATCTTTTGCAATGGTCTCCCCTTCTTGTACCTCTGGCAGGTCTTGGGCAACAACCTCCTCTCCTGCATTAGAAGGCATAAACTCTAAGGGCTCCTTAGGAGCCATCTTCTCTTTGTCCTCTTGTACCCTTGAGTGGTACCTGTAGATTTCCTCTTTTTGGATGGTTGAGCTTCAAGTTGGTTAACTCTTAAGCTAACCCAATGCACACTTTTATCCAAGACTGGTCTTGCAACTTGTTTTATATCAATAGACTCTTCAACATTCCAATCCACTGGGTCAAGATCCTTGGTTCCTATCTTATATGTATCATATTGGGGATCCAAATTTACCCCATCATCATACAATGTATTTGGAATTTCCTCCATGATCCCATACTCAACCATGAGTGGGATAGGTAATCTTTCATAATTTCTCCTCCTGAGATCATATTCGTCCTGTAGATCCATCCAAAAGTCCTCTAATAGATTGAAATGTTTATCAAAAACACTAGGAAGCAAGGCATGCATATTGTGTATGGGATCATAATGCTTACTATAAGTATACAAACCCAACTTTAAATAAATTAATTCATCACAAACAACCTTGGCTAACACAATGTGTGGATAGCTAAACTCACCCAACTTCATGGGGAACTTGTGACAACCTGTCTTGTGTTTGTTGCCAAATTTGAAGTTGATAGCTAGAGCTTGATATATGAACTCCATTAAAACAATTCTAATGTTGCAGCACCTAGGGAGAAAGTGGGGATGACCATCAAAACCTCCCAATCTAAAGTAGGTAAAAGTGGGGTATTGAATAAACCAGTTTTCCCATTCATTGATAAAAGTATTTTCCTCCCTACTCAATCTGTATCCAATATCTCTTGTAAGCCTATTAATGACAACATAAAGAAATGCATCATTAATCCTTCTGTAATGTGACTCGGAGGCTTTCAAGGAAAGTTGATCATAATGTTCCCAAACCTTTTTCTATCCTTGGGCTTCTCCCAATATGCCTACTGTATTTAGTCCAGGAAAGATACCCATTCTAGCAACTGCATAGATCACATAAGAGTTCATAAAGAAACTCTTGGTTTCTCTCACTCTAAGCATTTGATTATGTAAGCTCTCTGATACCACCATAGGCTAGTCAAACTATTGTTTTCCATCCAAGATAGCTTGGATGAATGGGAACATCCATTCTTTGAATTAAAGCATCTCTCTTTCCAAATACTCTGGAGAGCAACATGATTATGTCCCCAATCTCTTTTCCGAAGTCTTCCCTTTTAGGTTGGTCAGGAAGTTTAGTTAGAGACTTCTTCTCTACCCTCATCCAGTGCTTATTCATATAGGATCTATTGGCTTCTTTCTTGTCACTGTAATGCTTTAATACTTTTGCTTCATTTAGTTGTTTAGGATTTTGGGGAACAAGTGCATCAAACATAAACCTGCTCATTTGGGTCATTAAATCAATGATAACATTCCCCTGTGAATCCACACACTACCTACTAGTAGGATTGTAGGCCCTAGTTGTTGCTGGTATCAACTCTGGGCATTGAACAGACAAGGGAAAAAGTACAATGTGTGCCAACCAAAACTAAGCAATCCTCTGTGCCCTCGGTGTAGCATCTTCATTAAAGGTTTCATCCACTAGCTCCTCATAGTTGAAATGGCCTAAATTGGTATTAGTAATATTTTCCTAGTCAAAATCAATCTTGTTGGTGGTAAGGGTAGCTTCTTTATGTTTACACCTTGGAGTGTAGGGGAGATGCTCTACCTTAATCTTCTTTGGCCTGCCTCCTTGCCTTGAAGTTTCTGCTAGTTGGCTCCTTTGGGAAGCCTCTTCTGATGCTCCAGACATTTCTTAATCTCTAAAATAAACTCTTGTATTAGATGATCAAAAACATAGAAGTCAATACCCACCTCCATCTCCTTGAAACAATGTTTAAACTTAACCAAACTTCAACCTTTATCAGAGGTGGAGCTATATGAGAATAATGAGCAAGGCATTATTTCAGAACAAAGCGGGATCGGGACCAGAGTGAAACTGGGACTGGAATCAGAAACAAAAGCGAACTCAGTACTAATTGCTAGTTCCAAATTCAATCTCCATTCTAGTTCCGGCTCCGCTTAAGGACAAGCATAAAGACCAAACACTACAATGACTGGAAGTGAAATCATTTTAGGAACTAATCCTAATGTAAAACAACTTCGGGATGATTTCATTCCCGAGTTCGCTCCTGCCAATTCAATATGCAAAACAAAGGGTGTTTTCCAAAGACAGTCATATGAATTTAAAGACCTGGGTCACATGGGCTTACGAGGAAAACCAAATAAAAGGGCCTAACCCCACCTTTTAACCATACAAGGACCAAATTTAAATCTATGGTAAGATAATTTGTAAAGGTTGTCGAGCAAACCCTAGTTTGCGTGACACGCTGACTCTAAAAATTAGGGCAAGATTAACCCAACGTGGCAATCACAAAGTCGACATAGAATTGAAATGAGAAAGGGTTCCCAAATGAATTCAAAACATTCAAAGCACAGAAAACCCTCACAAACCAAAACCCTAGCTAAGAACTACGACACAACAAAAAGACACCTGCCACAAAAGCAACAACAAAACGGGAAACAACAAATGGAAAAACTAACAAAAAAACCAAACGGAAAAATAAAAAACAAAGAAGACAAAAGAAACAAACCAACCGAAACAAGCAACAAGTGAAGAATTCACAGAGGGAAACTCTGTGAACATGCAAGAACACAACATAACACAAGGAAAAGACAAAACAACAACACAAAATGAGAAGGAGAAGATCCCTACCTTAAAATGCTCTCCAGGAAATACTAACATTTGATCAAGATTCGCTCCGCAACTCGCCTCCGCAATCAAATCGATCGTGTCAAATTTTTCTAGCTTTGGCACACTTAAATGTTTCAAATAACAAATATAATGAGCCGATTAAATGTAATTAGGAATTTAAAATCAATTTGCATGTGCAAAGAGGCTGTAATTAATGCCATTAATATGGCAGGTTGAAGGAAAAGCAAACAATACATAGAAACAATTAACTCTCGTGAACACCCAAAGCAGGGCAGACATGGACCCAGGTCCAGGACAACACAAAGAACTTTTAGCAAGTCCCTTACCCGGCTCCAAACCTAGCTCTGGTCCCACAACAAAGACAACGACGAAGAAAATAAACAGAGGCGGAATTGGAACTGGAACTTTCATAAAGTTCAAAGTTTGGTTTCAACTCTAGTTCTGTTCCCAACCAAGAAACAAGAAACAAAACAAGGATGAAAAAACACAAGGGAAGTGGGACCGGAATGAAAACTGAACCTAGCCCAAACAATAACGACAACAACAAGACAAAGCAAACGAGCGGAGTCAGAATCAGAATGGGAACAGAACCTGGAAATTTTAGAAAGTTCCAAGTTTGGTTCCAACTCTAGTTCCACTTTTGCCCGGGAAAAAAAAATGCAAGGAATATGTCAAACAACGCAAGGGAGAAACAGACCCGAGAGTTAAAGATAAACTCGCAAACAACGAAAAGGAATAAGGAATGAAGGCAGAAGGAAGGCAGATGCAGAGTTGAAACAAAACCCGAACTGAGAATTTTTAGAAAAGTTTGAAGTCCATCTTTGGTTCCAATTCCACTTCCTAAGGCCCAAACAAACAACTCCTAAGGCCCAAACAAAAACCAAAGAAAAAACAAAGACAAGGGGGACCCATTTTGTTCCAAAAAAAAATGGGGTAGTTATGAAAGGCATAATAGGACCACCTCTGATTATCTCTATCTTCTGCTAACTTGTATGTATCTTCCTGAGTGCTCATCTAAGACTCACTCATCCTTATCTCATTTCTTATATCTAGTGTACTGCTAGACCAATCTAGGCAAAAAGAAAGTAGTTGTTGCACCTCTTCTTCACAAACTTGTAAATTCTCCTATTCCTTCATCACTCGACTATGTGCATTTGCACATTTTTCCTTGATATCTTCCAAATTTATTTCATCAGACCTAATTCAAGTATTCACTTCAAGTCTAGAGATATAGACCTTCAAAGAATCAATCATGCCACGAAGACTCTCCACAACAAAAATAGATGAATCAAAATTAGCACCAAGAATAACCTTTTGTAATTCTTCCAAAGCTCTTTGAATGTTTATTCTTTCATGTCCATGTTGAACTTTCTCAAACTCATTTCCTTCTGCAACTTCTTGCTTAAGAACACCTTTCCTTTTCTTCACTATTCTGGTCGCACTACCAAAGGTACCTTCTTCACTGAGATTCTTAGGGATTTCCAAAATAATTTTAGCATAATTATCAACTTCAACCCCTAACACTTCATAATCTAATTCTAATATCCAAACCAACCTTGATTCAACTGCTTCAATGTGACAAAAATATGTGGACACAAGAAAATTGATGCTTCTGAAGTACCTTTCAACAACATTTGTTGGAATCCTAATTCTTCTATTCATCCTCATTTGAAATGTTCCAAAGAATGCAGCAAGGGCAATTTCTTATGCATCCAAGCTACCAAGACTTATCATGAAGTTCCTAATTTGATGGGAAATAGGCTATGTATCTGACCATTCTATCCTTCCTATTACCGATAGTTCTTTCAAAAAGTAAAAGAGTAAACAAAGAACTAAATTGCCATACCATAATACATTCTTCTTACTCTTCCCGATTTCCTTTAAATTCTTCAAAAGATGTATACGAAGTAATTCACACAAGTCATAATACATACCTCTTTTAACCATATCAACAATAGTATGTACAATAGCATTAGAAACTGTAAGGTCATTGCTAGGAATACAAATTTTGTGACCAATGACCATACCATCATACCTTATTATCGAAGAAACAATTGATCTCAAATCAATCTCTTTCCCTTCAAGATTGGTACTGGTAACCTCAATTATCTCTTGCTCATCCATATTCTTTCATTTGGGAACTAGTCAGGAGGAACACAAACCAGTTACATCTCTGATTGCCTCTCTTGTAATCAAATGTACCTCATCTATCCACAAATATTCATCATGAATTCTGCTCAAAACTATTCGAATATACTTTTTTTCAAATTCAAATAAAGGGAATTTTCTCCAAACATCCAACTTTTCTCAACTAACACACTATATGCATCAACACTCTCTTCCAATTCATTCTTCCATAACATTCTCAATTTAACTGACAACATTTCTTCTATCTTACTGTAAACAAATGCATAGATATCCTCTATAGGAAACACTCTCGGAGGGATGTGAGAGAATGCACCAACAGACTCTTCTGACACATTCTTCAAATATCTCCTCAAATTTACTTGTGCTCTATCTACACTATTCACAACCTTTGAATTATCCATAGCAATAAAAATGAAAGATTGTGCAAATAGGAATACCTCTATAATTGCCAACAAGAAGAGTATAGATATTCTGCTTCTAGAGCTCACTTCAAATCTACTCGATCTCTTCTTCAAATTCTAAACATCTAAACTTCCTTTGCACACTTCTCCAAAAATACATAAGCCTTTTGAATTGTCTCAATTTATTCCTTTCCATTCCAAATGATTTTACAATAAATGCTTCAACTTGCAGGTAGATTGCCTCAAAAATCATGTAAGCCTCCATTCTTTCAAGTTTCACAGACTTCATCCTTCACACATACGACTGAGACAATTCCTTATTTTTTTTACCACATTAAATATACTTTTGTCATGATGTGATACAAGTATTGATGAGGGGGTTTATTATATTTTCTAATAATTGCTCCCCCTTAGCCACTACTTTACTTAAAAATTGACGGGATAATTTGCACCGGAGGTTGGCACAGATAAGAATGTTGATTCCTATTCAACTCACTTGAATTTTCCTTCCCTTTTCCAAATCTTTTTCATTTCCATTCTTTCTTCTTTTGGATTAATGATTTGATCATGCTTCTTCTCCATTTTCTTTTCTTTTTCCTTCTACAATTGTTACTTGTGTGTTCTAAATTGTTCCTACAAAAACCAACATTCTTATTTCCATTCTTTCTTTTGTTCAACTTATCTTCACACAAACTAAATTTATATCCAATCTTCTTGAACTCAAGACATTTTCCAGAGCATGATAAAGATTTATTCATCTTATTTTTGCAGCCCTTTTCCTTATGACCATATTTCTTGCAAGATTAGCAAACACATTTGAAGATAAATACCTTTTAGTACCAGGAATTCTTCTAGAGTTTCTTCTTAGATCCTTGATACATCCATCCTTCCATTAAGTCTTCTTACTAGTAGACTACTTCACTTTAAAACTTTGACCTTTTTCAAACCCTAAACCACTCTTATCCATTACCAATTTCTAGGAAGTAATCAACTCATCAAGCATTGTCGAGTTTATCTTAAATTTGTCTTCAAAGCTTCTTTCCTTTTCCAGATCAGATCTCAAGATTTTTGCTTCTTCTTCAAACTTTATGTGTTCATCCATCTCCCTCTGACTTTCAATTTCCTGACATTCTTCAATTCTTTTCTTTTCATCCAATTGTTGCAGCAGACTGGAGATAATTTCATCTACCTTACCTAATAGATCACATGCTTCAACATTTTTACTTTGCAGATTTTCAATATGCTCATTCACTTTCAACTTGTGCTTCAGTTATTCTATTTCTTTAGCAAAGACCACTTCCGGAGGAAAAAATTTCTTATGCTCAAATTCTGAGGCCTTCCTCAAGTGGTCAGGCTTCTTCTAAGGAACCAAGCTCTGATACCAATTGTTGGACATTCAAAATATTGAGGGGGGTGAATCAGTATTCCATAAAACCATAATAAAATCCATCTCACAATTATCACAATTCTAACTGAATCAACAAGAAAGAGCATAAAACAATATCAATGCAACCATACACATGAATACTAGGATTTTTATGTGGAAAACCCAAGAAGGGAAAAACCACGATGAGGGTTAACTCACAATACATTATATCCAGATACAAAATATTACAGGGCTCACTGCTAGGACTCACTACCTGAATACAAAGGATGGCTAACCGCCAAGATACAAAGATACTAGCTCACTGCCAAGAGCTTGAACTGATAAAGTACACCTTCAATGTGCAAGTTTTAGATCCAATGAAGCTCAATATAAGAAGTATTGCCTCACACAACAGTCACTCAACTGATCCAAAACTAATAAAACATTTAGGTTTAGACCTTTCTTCACACTCACTTTCCTTCTTCGATCTTCTTTCTCTCTTCTGCTTATCCCAATTTCGCTGCTCAACTTCTTCGCTTCTCTATCTTCCTCTTCAAAACATCTCATATACATACAAGTATATCTTATTCATTAATTAGGTAGGCCTAATTAGATGAAGAAAAAATAATCAAAACTTTCTTTGTCGACACCATATATGAATTAAACACTTTATCTATGTAGTACATTATACCAAGTCAGCTAACATAACTGGTCTTCCATAATGTATTGCATATGCTGAGTCAGCCAAGACTAGAACACAATTCTCCAAAACAACAAATAAACCTCAAAGCAAACACCTTCTGAATCTGAGAACATATTAATTTCCCATCATACCACCAACATAGAGACTACCAAAAAAAACACAACATAACAATGTTTAATAAAATGTAGAGTCTCCCACACAGTATGACAAGCACAAAACAATAGTAGAATATAGAGTTGAACTCTGTCAAAGATAAATTTCTGCTCATAATCGAAAGACGTCTCAAGATCTAGAATATAGTTGTCTGACTGAGTCATGATAACACAGTTAAGAGAATAGAATCATATCAGATCTTATAGTGAATTCCAAACTCAATTACCAACACATTGATCTATCATAAAAGGGCATTACCAACAGAGAACAACTTCTAGTAAACCAAGTAGACTTCCCATATAGTTATCATCATGTTGACATCAATGAAAACATAGAGATAACCAACACAAACCATCCATACTTCATGCTCATATTGCAAGGCTTCCATAATCCAACATGATGTAGGTTTGGTATTACATTATGGATATTACATCATTAATTGTTATATATTGTGCATCAACTACCTTTTGTTGTACAAATACACCTAATATTTTATCAAGCTTGCAAGTGTAGGTTTCCCCCATTGAAGTTTTATTTGGAAACAACTAACTTAGGTATTAAAAATATATTTTATTTTTGTTCCATTTGATTTTAAGCTTTGAGATATGTCTTGTATGGCCCAATGAACCTAAACCCAAATTGGTTGATTTTGGATTTCTAAGTTGTGTAGAAACTTGTAAAATGTGTTTGTGTGTGTGTGTATATATATATATATATATTGATGAATAGGCAGCTATCTATATATTAATTATAAAGATAAATAACATATTCACAAAAAAAATATGGGTGGTAAGAAGGCACACCTCGAGAGTCACACGGGCAACACCCAGAAAACCAAAAATCTAGTCACTTGGGCCTAGCACAGAAGTCCATAATCACAAACATATAATAAAAAAGGCCATTATATGGCCAGAGCAGTGCCAGTAGAGCTAGGAGGCTCTCTGTCATCCAATTTTTTATTCCATACATCAGCGGGGTCTAGAGTGACGTCAGGAGGACCCTAGCCATCATCGTCTTCTTTCTCTTTTTCTTTATCTTTTGTTTCCTCATGTTGAGGTGAGATTACAAGTTCCAGAAGCGAAAAAAAATTTCAAAATGCCTGGCCAACTAGAGCTGCTACTAGGAACATTATTAGAAGGCCACCCGAAATCACCACCATTGCTTCCCGTCGCACCACCAAAGGGCCACCCCTAGTCAACCTACGAAGGAGGAGAATGAGACCGCCTATTAGGGTGGGATCCATGCTAAGGAGGAGCTTGAGAGCGAGCTAAACCACTCTGTTGCCGACCCTGAGAGGGTGACCGGCCACAGGAGGAAGTGGGTGAAGCAAGCACCCAAGCCACAATACATGGGGCATTACCCCAATGATCTAGAAGCACTTGAAGGTGAGACACTTCAAGTGCAACTTTATTGTCTTGAACTTGAATCTGCAAAAGCACATTAGAGAAAATAATCACTTTAGAATACAAAGAAACATTTTTATCCATTTGGTTGTGAGAAAATATGTAGGAATTTCCATCTTTCCAAATATTGAAGAGGATTTCCACCCTAAAAGTGTGTCAAAGCTGGGTATATTTAGCAGGAAGCCTGGGTGAATCCCCCAACAATATGCTAGGAGAAGGGATCTGCTCTTAAATTCCAAAATAAGTATTGAATCTAATTCCAAAATTGTTGGGCTCTAGTACAAAACCAGAAGAGATGCTTAAAAGACTCAGCTTTCCCAGAAAATGGGCACCGAGGGTCCTGGATCCCCAAGTGAACAAGCCAAGACCCAACACTTGTAGACCAAGTGGCAGAGAATCTTTTGTGCCAGACATGAGCAGAAGACTAAAGATGACACCTCTGGTCCAGATTTTCAATCATCGAAAAGTGTAGCGAAAGCCACATATAGCCAAGCCTAGGCTTATAATTCCTGAAAGGGGTGTCTGGGTACCATGTCTAGTCCTTCTACTAGGGCTTGGTGATCTGATTTAGGATCTAGACTAATTGCATAATTGAATGCTTAACTTAAACAATTTAATGGAAACTCCAAAAAACAAGTGTACATTATTGAAATTATGCTTTAAAAATCAAGGTGATAACCAGAATGTGAGAGAGAAGAAGAGAGAAAGTGCAAACAATCTGATAACGGAGTTCGCCACAATCGTGACTACGTCTTTGGGTCTGCTCCAATAGAGTGAGACCGATCCAATTATTCCTCCAAAAACTCGGTTACAATCTTCGGCATAGCCTCCCCTTGGATTACAAAGAAATCTTAAAATGCACTTCCAAAGTGTGTGGGAAAAAGCTTCTCCAAAAGCACGAAGTTACAATAAGATTTCTCCAAGGAAGAAAAATTCCAACTCTCCACTTACAAAAATCACCTCCAAAAATTCCTTACAAAAATAATTAGCTAAAACACTCTTACAAACTCTCACCTATTTACCCCTTTTTATACACCAATTTTACCCAATTTGGTGTATAACAACTTGATTTACAATCTCCCCAAATTTACATGTAAATCCAAAAGAAATCCCTCCATTACATAATAAAATCTCTTCAAGATAAATAATGAAGGGCCCTTATAATTTTGGGCTTACAAAGGAAAATAATAATCCCTATAATTTTGTTTTGATAACTCTTACGGGATTATTTATATATATTTTTAAGAAGATCTTTTAAATTTTATCCCTTAAAAATAATCCCATTGCTATCTTATAGGATTTTATCCCTTTTGAATAGGGGTAATAATAATTAAAAAAGGGTTTAAAATCCCTTAAAATAAGGATTCCATGAAAATAGGTTTTTAAAACAAAACTCATGGCTTTAAAATAGGGTGGCTTTAATATGGGCTTTAAGATAGGTGGAGATCCTTTAATATAGGAGAGCCCACGTTTATTAAAAGAATGTGGCATTTTTTTATTATTTTTATTTGTTTTATATATTTTATTATTTTTATTATTTTTATTATTTTTATAAAAATAATATGCCACCTTTTGCCAATAATGGCTTGCCACATGGAGGGGTGAGATGATGCCATATCAAAATTTCATTCGTCGGTCAAAGACTTTGGAGTGATGTGTCCACTGACTGGATTGATGATGTGGCGTTGATTGGACTGCCACGTGTCCACACATGATTGGCCGATTTTGACTTCTCGTAACTTGGGCAAACGAACTCCAATTTTGATAAAACGAACATCATTGGAAAGCTTGCGATGAGCTCTTTGCATTGACACTAGTCTTGACCACTTTTGACCACTTTGATTTTTTGACCTTTTTTTTTTACTTGGGTCTTTGAGTTGACTGAAGGTTTGACTGAGTGTATCTCGAGCACCATAGCTCCGATTGACTCCGTTCGAGTTGCATTGGAGTCAGAATTCCCAATATTTTTTGATGGAGATGTTTCTGGAGAAAAATGAGGAACTTCAAAATTTGACAAAAATCCTCTGGATCACTTGGACCCATGAATTCCCACCTTATGCAACATATTTGCAGTAATAGCATTCACCAGACCATCTTAAGTATCATGGTTCTGGTTTTGAAGTTTGTAGAGAGCATAAAAATCTTCCCACAACATAATACACATTGTGGGTCTATGAAACACATGTTGCAAGGTCTGAATACCTTTCTTGTGGAATCTTAGAGCCTTAAGCCAAGGTGATTTGGCCAACGGCTGACCATTACTAGCGAAGAGAGGCGACCACCAAACATTATGTTGATTGAGCGAGAGCCCATCACAAAAACTAGAGTTGGCCCAATGGAGCAAAGGCTTAACCACTTCCCAGGCTCTCCAAATGCTCTTGGCCACGAAAGTTCCCACAATCTGGACTGGTTCCTTCATAACCAGAAGGGTTTGGAATGTATATTTCATTTTTTTGCGTATTTACAAAATAAAATTATGTTTGTAGTGAAAAATAAATATATGAATTAATCAAAAAATTGAATTAACATTGTGCAAATATATTTGACATTTTTTCCTATGTCTACCTTCATTAAATTATTAAATTAGGAAATCATTGATTACTAGTAAAATACATGAGGAAATTGCTAATGTTCATTTGACAACTGCATGCATTTTATTTAAAATAAAATATTACACAAAGCTTACTTTGGAAAATTGAAAGATTTTAATCAAAAAGAAAGAGGAAAGTTGGAATAAAAGAAAAAAAAATTATTTGATTTCAAAATGTCTTGTATTATGGTTTTCCAAGTGAAATAGAAAAAGAAAAATTAAAAAAAAAAATGAAATTATTTAAAAGGAAATAAAGTTCATTCAAAATTCATTCTATATGTACCTCATTTTTCTTTTTTGCTCTTTCTTGTTCTTCTTGCTTTCTATATGTATTGGGAGCTCAAAAATACACGAGGATTTAACAAATGTTGTTGATTGTTTGCTACTTTTTATGTTTGGACAACAAGAAGCAAACAAATTCCATTAGTGTCAACTTGGATTAGCGGTATTCTTCTTTTGGTTTTACTTTTTTAAGGTATTTTTTTTTTTTATTTGGTAATGTCCACTTAAGTGGGTGTATATTAAGTTTCAATTTATAGAAAAATATTTTATTGGTGGATTATTAAATTGATTGAATTCAGTTGAATAATTTTAATTATTTTATTTTGTTATTTTTTCATTTTATCAAAACTTTGGAAAAGAATAGAAAACTAGCTATATATATATAATTTATTAATAATATTTATAAAAATGTAAAGAGATATTCTTCTTGAAGCATCTATTGCACTTTTATGTGATTATGTAAAAATAGATGCCTCGAGAAGGATATCTCTCGATGTTTTTATAAATATTATTAATAAATAATATATGTATGCTAGTAGCATTCATAGCGAGACATGGAAGACAAAATTATTAGGGTTAGGGTTAGCATACGGGTTAGGGTTACAATTAGGATTAGTGTTGTCATTATGAATAGGGTTATGGTTATAGTTAGGGATAAGAATAGGGTTAGGGTTAGAGTTAAAATTAGGATTAGGGTTGGGTTAACATTAGTAGTAAGATTAGGGTTAGGGTTAGGGTTAGGGTTATGAATATGATTAGAGTTAGAATTAGAATTTGGGTTGGTGTTATCATCACAATCAAGGTTATGGTTAGGATTACACATACAATTAGGATCAAGGGGTTAAGGTTAGGGTTAGTGTTAGAGATAGAAATACGATTAAGGTTGGAGTTAACATTAGTATTGGGATTAGGGTTAGGCTTAGATACTAGGGTTAGGGTAAGCGTTATTTTTAGAAGTAGTGTTAGGGTGGTTTAGTGTTATGGTTGAGGGTTACAGTTATGGTTAAATATAGACAAAAAAATAGGGTTAAGGTTGGGATTAATTTTATTATTGGGAATAGGGTTAGGGTTAGGTTTAGAGATATAATTAGTTGTAATGTCATAAAAGTGCACCCCTTCCAATTTCGCATACATTCTTGCATCCACTTTAGTGTCCACTCCCTTAACATTTGTGTAGGCTCATTTTAGCCCTTGTATCAGCCTTTTTCCCCTCTTAGGATGCTCAGGACCCCTTTTCAGCAAATACCTTCGAGCATCAAATTTTCATCAAACCTTGTGCTTTTCTCATCCCTATCATTTTGTAGCATGATTTTTTTGGATACTAGTGCGATACATGAGTGTTTGTGTGTCGTACTAGAGTCCTATGACATTTCAACATTCAAAAGGTTGTTTCTAAGTGCCTTGCTACTTGTTAGCTACTTTTGTCAGTGGTAATAGCCCGGGACACATTGTAATGACTCAAGAAGCTTCTTTTCCCTCCTATTCTCTTTAAAAGCTATCTTTTCAATCCATTGGTCTTTCTCCCTTTTAGACATTATCTTCTCTCTTGATCTCTTGCTTGCACAACTCTCTACAACTTTCTACAGTGTTCTCAAGCTCTCACAATACTCTCACGTTCTTACAACACTCTTTGCAACTCTCTTGGCTCTCGTAGCTCTATCTCTCTCCTTAGCTTCCTCAAGCCTTGCAAGTGATATCTTGCTTATCTTGAATCTTTGAGCGTCTTGGGATTTCTCACATCCCCTTTCTAAGCATTTTACTATTTCATCTATCTATCTATCTTGTGATATGGGTTCTCCTCCTTGAGCGGAGATTGATTTTATCAATTTGTATTTTCTTACTTTGTTCACTTTCTCTATCTATCTAGTTGTCTGTGGAGGTGGGAACACCAAAATGAGGGTTTGATTGAGGCAAACCCCTAAACAGCCCCAACATTTTTTCTCGATCTTATGTGTGTAGGTATTGAAGATACTTACTTGTTAGATGCTTCATCACTTGGATTATTGTGAGCACTTTATTTGTCCTCTTTAGTCTTATCATTTGCTTTACCTTATTTCAATAGTGTTACTTTCGGTTACTTTCCAACATTTTGGAAGTTCTTAGTAATCATATTGCTAGTAGTCGCTCTGCTATTTTCTATGAAATTCTCAGTTTTTGGTCCATACAAGACTCTAGCATGCTTTTGGGATGTCAGCGTGTCGTTCCATAGTCTGTATACTACACTTTTCCATAGTATGTATACTGCACTTTCATCCTTGGCCAAAAACTTGCTAGTTTGTCTAGAAAACCTCTGTGACCTACTCCTTATTCTAGAACTCTCACTTTGTTCCTTGAGGTATTTTAGGGTAGTTCATTCCTTGGGACTCTCTTGAGAATAAAGAGACTCATGAGAAGCAAATCCCCTTCTCTACATTTTGGTGAACCCCATTTCATACTGTCAAAGTGATGTGCCAACCTTCATCCGACTTGTTTAGGCATTGTTTATTATATTAACTTATTATTTTCAAAATGAAGTTAATGTATTCTTTTATCAGTTCAATTTCTAATTTTATTCAAAGTGTTAATGATGTTCCATTTCATGCATGTGATGGTAACTTGGATTTACCCATGCCACTTGGTATGTTTGATCCTTCTCATGAAATTCCTCTTGCCTTGGAGGGTATTTTGTTGCAAGAAAATGAAATCATTGATACTTTTCTTAACATTAATCTACCTTCTCTTCATTTCGATGCACTCTCTTCTAAAGATGATGCATTAGTGAATGATGGAGCTCCCCTCACGTCGGATCCTCTGAGGATAGATGTTGAGAATATTTCTTCAAATGATTCCTCTATAAGTTGTAAGGAATCTGTAAATATCATCTATGTCTCTGCCACCCTTCAAAGGTCGAAGAGACCGGTCATTTACCTAACTCTGACTAGTCCTTCTCCTAAAAGGATTTGTTCTATTAATGGTGTTCCATTTGATAGTGATTCTCCTGATCTTTCTAAGGATCCCTCTTATAGAGCAGTAGCCCATGCTTATAATACTAGAAATAATAAATTAAATGTTAATCAACCTATTTCTTTACCACCTTCTCAACTAAGTCTTCCTTCAACACCTAAATTCATGACTAAAGCACCTATTGATTATGATCTTGTCAAGCAACTCCATGTTACTTTGAATAAGATCTCATTATGGGACTTGCTTCAATCTACTCTGATTTATCAAGGTATGCTTCAAGAAGCCTTGCAAAAGATCCTCTTGCCTTCTTCTATTAGGCTGACAAATGTTAATGCATTGATAGCTCATATTTGTGTGGATTCACTGAATATTACGTTCTATCCACAAGAATTCCGGCCCCTAGAAGTATAGAAGCAAGCGAACCCTCTAATGATCATAGCTAACATTAATAATATTGGCATTAGACATACTCTCATTGACATTGGTTCGACGCTCAATGTATGTAGCATTGATTTATTTCCTAAAATTAGAATTGATTCATCTTCTCTTGCTACTTCTTCTCTTGTTATTTGTGGGTTCAATAATGTCGATTGACAAGCTCTAGGAACGATATTCTTTCCTTTGAGGTTGGGGCCTATTACCGTACCCACCCTCATATATGTTATGTGAAAAAAATTACCATATAACATTCTTCTCAATAGACCATGGATTCACGCTATGGGTGCAGTCTCATCTACCTTTCATAGATCTATTAAGTTCATTCATATCAATCAAGTAGTCATAGCAGCTACTAGTTAGGCTTCGGTTGTGCCTACTCTTATCCCTTCAGTGTCTTCCAATGTGTTGATGTCTACTCCAGTGGTATCTATTACAAAGGATACACTTGAGGCAGGTGTCCCTAAAGAAGATCCTTTTGAAGCAAGAAATCCTAAGTCTTCTCCTTCTACCTTCTTCTCAAGAAAATGCATGTCTGGGTGATGATTGGGTTCCTTAGACTTTACATCATCCTTTATTGGAGAATATAAAGTTGAACCTATCCACTTAGACCTTCTGATAACATCATCCAAACCTACTATCAAAGATGATTATTCTTCTGCATCACAGGGTAATGTGAACACAAATTGTAATGTTCTTAATGTTGATCCCCCCCTTCTGAGGAAGATGATCGGACTTCAATTAAGGAGGCTAATGCTAGAAGGCTTGTCAAGAAGGTTGATGGTGATCCCATAGAGGAGTATAATTCCCATTGCTAGAATAATTCTTTCTATGAAGATCCTCCTCCTCAAGATTTGCAAATGGGTTATGGCCTTGGTTTTACATTTATCTCTAAATATGGCTATGGGCATAAAGGTTGTGGGTATAACAAACAAAGAATTTAGGTCCCTATAGAATGTGCACCTCGTAAGTGTAATTTGGGGCTTGGTTGCTCAAATGAACAATCTAAATGGAAATCACGGTTGAATGTTGACATGATTTCTGCTCAACCTTGTTCTCTTGAAGTGATTCATCCTCCATTATCTATTGTCTTTGTATCTTCTTCTTGTGAGTAGTCAAACTTTTCTCCAAAAGAGAAAGGATTGCTTCCTAATTCTCATCATCTATCTGAGAAAGAGCATATATTGTTGAGGCTTCTCCAATCCCACTTAATTATTCTTCCTCCTCTTACACAAGAAATTTTATAAGCATGATAAATCAAAACATTCTTTCTGTGCATACCATCAAGTGCCTGATCATTCCACTAGTGAATGTAAGGCCTTGAAGGATAAAATACAACTTCTTGATACTAGTGTCATCACTCATCTATTTGTTGATGCACCTACCTCTTCTTCAAATAATAAGTGATATCGAGGTCTACTTCTATCCTATCCATTCTAAGCATTTTCTCATGAGGTTCTCATACCTCCCTTTAATAGTATCTTGTGTGGTTCTCCTCCCCTATATGTTGAGGGCAGTGATAACTTGTTCTAGAGATGTTCATCCTTCTTAAGAAACCCATCTCTTCTCTCTTTCAATTTGAGCATTCCTTTGAATGGGCCCCTTTGTGTCTTGAAGGGTTCCCTACCAAAGGAACCCCCTTTGAAAGCTTATCCTTCAAATGAATTCATTGGCACCTAGCTTGGGGACAACCTGACTAGACCCATTTTATATCTTGGTGTCTAGCTTGGGGGAAACCTAACTAGACCTATCTTTTTTGTGACTGTCTTGCAACACAAATTGTAGTAGCCATAGGATTTTCTTATCAGTATTTCTCTATAGGACTGAGAACCTATGGAGCTTCTTTGCATCAAGCCTGCCTTGCAGGACTGAGCACTTGTGAGAACTAATCAAACTCTACGGAGCCTTTCACATCTGCCCCTAGGACTAAGAACCTATGGCACCTCCTTTGTAGGACCGAGCACCTATAAAGCACTTTCTCTTTGCAAGACCAAGCACCTATAGAGCATTTTTTTCATATTTTGCATGATCGAGCACCTATGGCACATTTTTTCAAATCTCTGTAGGACCGAGTACCTATGGAGTTATCTCTCTCTTCTCTTCTCAATTGTGTATACCAGATCGAAGACTTGCATCTTATTCATCTTGAGCATATACCTCTTTCTCTCTTCGACATTGGTCGGTTCCCTAAATTTTGGGTGCATTCTTCTCTTGAAGCAACCAATCCTTATATTCTTCTCTCTATTTAAGAATTCCTTTGTGTGTTATTTCTTAATTTGGGGATGATGTAGGGTACTAAGACAACCTTCTATAGTCTCTTTTACTTTTCTAACTCAAATATTGTTAGTTTCTTGTGTTCTTTTGTGTGTGTGTTATCCATGTCTTAATTCATATGTCCTAGCCATGTCATGTAATGACTTTTATTTTCTAACCTTGTTGTCATGTGTAGGTCTTTCTTGTCTAATGTGTTTCTTTTGTAGGTATTGAGCCTGGGGGCATGCTTCCTTGGTTCGAAGGGTTTTCTACTTCATCTACAGTATCCTTTTGGTATCTCGATGTTATTTATGTTTAGCAAATTTCCTTTAGCATGCATATTAGTGTAGATTCATATGCCTACTAAAGTGGGGGAAAAATTTAATGCCGTAAAATTGCACCCCTTGCAATTTCACATACATTCTTGCATCCACTTTAGTGTCCACTCCCTTATCATTTGTGTAGGATTATTTTATCCCTTGCATCAACCTTTTTCCCCTCTCAAGATGCTCAGGACCCCTTTTCAGCATCTACCTTTGCGCATCAGCTTTGCATCAAATTTTGTGCTTTTCTCATGTCTATCATTTTGTAGCTTAATTTTTCTAGACACTAGTGTGTCACACATACGTTTGCATGTCGTGCTAGAGTCCTATGACACTTCAACATTCAAACAACTATTTCTGAGTGGCTTGCCACTTGTTAGCTACTTTTATTGGTGGTAACAAGTTGGGATTCCTTGTAGTGGATTGAGAAGCTTCTTTTCCCTCCTATTCACTATTTAAAATCTATCTTTTCAATCCATTGGGCCTTCTTCTTGGTCTTTCTCTCTTGGAGACACTCTCTTCTCTCTTGCTCTTTTTCTTTCACAACTCTCTACAACTTTCTACAACATTCTCAAGCTCTCACAACACTCTCACGTCCTTACAACATTCTTTGCAACTCTCTTGGCTCTCGTAGCTCTATCTCTCTTGTTGGCTTCCTCAATCCTTGCAAGTGATATCTTGCTTATCTTGTATCTTTGAGCATCTTGGGATTTCTCACATCCCCTTTCTAAGAATTTTGCTATTTTATTTATCTATCTATCTTGTGATATGGGTTATCCTCCTTGGGTGTGGATTGCTTTTATCACTTCGTATTTGCTTACTTTGTTCACTTTCTCTATCTATCTGGCTATATGTGGAGGTGGGAACACCGAAATGGGGGTTTGACTGAGGCAAGCTCCTAAACAGACCCAACATTTTTCCTCAGTCTTATGTGTGCAGGTATTGAAGATACTTACTTTCTAGAGGCTTCATCGCTTGGATTGTTGTGAGCACTTTATTTATCCTCTTTAGTCTTATCATTTTATTTACCTTATTTCAATGCTATTACTTTTTGTTACTTTCTTGCATTTTGGAATTTCTTAGTAATTAGATTTCTAGTAGTTGCTTTGTTGTTTTCTATGACCTTCTTAGTTTCCAGTTCATATGGGACTCCAACGCACCTCTAGGACATTCACACGCCACACTGTAGTTCATATACTGCACTTTCATCCTTGGCCAAAAAATTGCTAGTTTGTTTGGAAAACCTTTGTGACCTACTCCTTTTCATTCTAGAACTATCACTTTGTTCCTTGAGGTAGTTTAGGGCAGTTCATTCCCTGGGAGTCTCTAGAGAATAAAGAGACTCATGAGCAACAAATCCCCCTTCTCTACATTAGTATCGGGGTTGGAGTTCACAATGCACTCTAGTTTCCCCCCACAAATGCTTCGTTCTCATAAGAAATTTAATACGCGTCATTTGTAGTTGTTACAAAGTTCAAACACCAACCATTACTCAATATTTTATCATTAGGTGCATGTTATTTCAACATCAACTTAAATGCTAAGAATAAAAATGTGTTGGATGTTGTGGTTGTCATTGATGTCAACACTATTAGCATTGATGTATTGTAGGTTGTATATGTCGAGGATATTAAGAAAATTGTTAAAGAAAGAGTTGCAAGTTAATAGTGGAACAGTGAAGTTCATGAAGGTGTCTTGATTAGTACGTTTATGATTAGTCATTGTGGACTAAAGGGTTTATTTTTTATTTTATCTAGTTTATCCACTGAAAGTTTCAAAGGTCCGCATGAAGATCTAATCGTGTTATGAACAGTTGTGCTTTGACAATTTTACTATGGCTTCAGTTAGTGTTCTTGATTGAAGTTAATGTGATTCTAGTAATTTCAGTTGATTTGGATGCTTCTCTGATGATTCTTGATGCTTGTGGATGGTTCTAGATCATGATCTATCTTTGTTGCACGTTCGTGTTGATCGATGTGCTCGTGGTCGGTGATTTTTCTCTTGTGTGTTTAGGTTTTCATATTCTTGGCCGACATGGTGGTTGTAACGTATTGTGGATCCTTGGAGATTAAAATTTGAATGTTTGGCACACTCGAGGATATTGTTTTAAGTCTTCATTATGCTGTGGCCAACGGTGTTTGATTTGCATTGAAAGTTTACTTGTAAATTTGGGCCGACATTGTGTATATGTTTTATAGTTTATTTTAGCCGACGAATTTGTTGATGTAATTCCATGTTGTGGATATATAAGAGAGGTTGTTTGTGCGAAGTTATGGAGTGAAGAAGTGCTGGAGAAAGAGAAATTGTTTGAATAGTGATCTAATCATTCAATTGCATAGCAAAGTGTGAAGAAGTTTGAGGGAGGTGTGAAGGAGTGTTTCTTTGCTTAACCAGAACTATAATCAGGCTTTTGTAGAAGCTATTTTCTCAGTTCACACCCTGCAGATCTAATCTGAATTCTCTGTAAGATAGTGTGTCTTCTTTGGGAAGTGATCCCTCTTGTATTTGAGCAGTGAGCTCTAGGAAGTGTACCTGAATGCTTCTACATTCCAATTATTCTTCATTATACTTTTAACAAGGTATAATATTGTGGACTAACATCCACCATGGTTTTTCCCTTAACAGGGTTTCCATGTAAAAAATATTGGCGTTCTCTGTGTTTATGATGTGCTAATTGTTTGTGGTTTATTGTTCATTCATCAGATCTAAGATTAAGTTAAGTTTGAAAAGTTTAAATATTTTGTGACAACTGATTCACCCCCCCCCCTCTCAGTTGTCTATCCTTGTTTTGCCAACAAAATTTACTGAGGTTTTACAATCCATTATGTGACTGTAGAATGCCTCTCAGAATAATTAGTATGTGATCCAAAAAGTATGTGTTTGAGACTCTCTCTGATATGGTATTCTTGAAAAATAAAAAAATTGGTGTTTAAAAATTTAGAATTTTTTCCTTTGAAATTCATTATTTTTGGCAAAACTTATCTTAAAAATTTAAAATTTAAAATTTCATTCATTTGTGTATTATATTTTGTGAGAATAAAACTCTATTATGGAAATAAGCTCTAGGGATTCATTTTCATTTATATATTCCATGTTTAGACCTTTATTTATGTGTCACGTATTTTAGTGTGTATTTGACTATGTGGCCTTAAGATGTGAGAGCTCTAAGTTAGGATGGAGTGTACTCTCATGCTCATACACTTTTTTATGGTAAGCTATTATGAGGTAATGAGAGATTGAGATAATTGATCAAAATGAATGAGATTTACATATTAAAACATTAACAATATATATCCATGAGACTTCCATGTATCCACAAGGATATGTGAAAGCATTGGATGAAAGACATTAGGATGGTTTACCATCTTTATTGAGGGTCCCTTAGTATTAAGGAATAATCCTAAAAATCCAGGTGGTTTATGACAGCCCTAATAACACTCTACCACTAGATCATATGATAACCCTCTCCTCCATCTTTATTCATTGGATTATATATCCAATGTGTGCATGTGATCATATATTATATACTTGATTAGTTTTTTCTTACCAATATCATATGTGGTTTTATTTTTTATTGCATGCTTGATATCACATGTTTATGAATTGATGGTTTCGGTAGAACCCTCATGTCTACTTGGTATTCCATGTATTGATGCGATTGATGTGTGTATACATTAAATGGTAATTGTGTATCCCAAATGCATGGTTTTCTTGGAAACCCTTGTGTAAGATGTGACTAATATGTGTATGTTCAACTACCTTGTTTAAATGAGTGTTGTTAGACTACCTAGTTAGTTTCCTCCTAGTTCAAAGAGGTGAGCCTAAGGATTCCACATGGTTGGGTGGTGTTGAACCACCTTTGGGGCCCATAGATCCTTTAGAGCATCTTGGAGAGTATACAAGGATTTCTTGACCTTGTAGCTGGGATAAATTATCATTTTTTCTCTTTGAAAATGTATAATCAAGAAATTTGAGTCCTTATACATAAATTAATAGGCATGATTAATTATAGTTGGTATTTATATTATACTTCACCAACCTATGTGGTGTGAACTCTATCATTTATGTTAGCATTAATCAACCTTCAAATTGAATGCATATGGCACATATAATGAAATTATCATGTTTGGTTAAACTCGAGACCATGATTAGAAAGAATAATTTATATGCCTTGTATAAATAAACATTTAATTATCATAGTGATGATTCATTTACTTGTTTATGAATGTATGTTTTAATTAGAGGACGAAACACTTACTTTATGAGTAGTTGTTTTCCTTACTTTCCTTTCCATTCTCTTAGCATGTGTAGATCCATGTGGGTATGGGAACTTTGATATTGAGTTTGTTTAGTTTTTAATTCCTTAGGTTCTTCTCATTTGGAAAATGAGGAGCCTACATATGCTACAGTGCTTGGACTAGGTCATTTTTGTATAACACATAAAAAATTATACCCTTTTTATCCATTATTTTGAAATTACATTTCTAAACTTGTATTTTTCTCAATTAAAAAACTACCAATAGACTAATTTTTTTCATGTAGTTCATTAAGGTTTCAAAGGTCAAATGTAGGCTTTCATATTGCAAGTGTGCACACCTACTTTGAAGTGAATTGAGGTTTTATGGGAAATTATTGCATGCTTTCTAATCTCAAAGCTAGGCTTGTATTTTTTAGGTGTGTAAACCTAATCCAAAGTTATAAAGTTTCATAGGTAATTGTTATGGACTTCAAATATCAGAGGTAGAATAATAGTTTTCAAGTGTGTAAACATACTTTGTAAGTTTAAATTTTTACAAGTAATTGTTTTAAACTTGTGGAGTTTGGAGGTAAACTTTCAATTTGGAAGTGTGCAAAATTTCTCTAGAGTTTTGAAGTTCCACAAGCAACTATTATGTAAAAGTTTGGAGCCCAAAGGAAAGCTTGCAATTTGCAAGAGTGGAATCCTTCTTCAAAATTTTAAATTTATGCAATCATTTTTCATAGAGCTCAGAAATAGGCTCAATTCGTGTAGATGTGCATACCTACTCTACAAATCTAAAGTTCTACAAGTTGTGAATTTATGTGGATTGGAGGCAAGGTTTCAATTTATAGGTTGAAAAGCTACTTGTAACCCTTAAAGTCCCACAAGTTGTGGGCTTGTAGAGATTGGGGATAGGATTATAATTTGTAGGCTACAAAGATACAATGGAATAGTAAATTTTACAAAACTTGCAAATTTTCTTGAAATCTCCACATTTCTAACAAGACATATGTTTTGAGCTTGTTGTGGAAATTTTGACCCATATTTTTGTAAGTCTTTTGCTTGTATCACCATGCTTGGTACATTGGTGTTTGTTTGCCTCATGTGGACCATTGTGTGATTTAATGGTACCATATTCATTTAGGTGTGCATTGTGGCAAGCTGATGGGCCATAATTGTAATATGAAAATTTTATTCATCCTCATTAGTGTCAAGAAATTTTTTGGGACATGATAGAATAGGAAATTAAGATATTGTTTTAACACAAGTTGAGTTTGTATAAAATAATTTAGTGAATGGAGAAGAGCTTATCAATTGTATCAATGACTTAGACAAATATTTTGAATACGAAGGAGTGGCAGAGGAAAGAAAAGCAAAGTTTTCCTATACTTGATTAAAAGGCCACACTACAATGTGGTGGGATTATGTGCAAGCTAAGAGATGCAAGAAAAAAAAAGAGAAGATATCTTCTTGGGATCGAATGGTTTCCAAATTGAAGAAAAAATTCCTTCCAGTAGAATACTAAACGAATCTTTTCAAAATATTGTAGAATTTGAAGCAGAAATATATGACAGTCAAAGAATACATAGAAGAGTTCTACAAACTGGTTATTCGGCTAGGCCATAGTGAAGAGGATTTGGAAAAGGTGGCGAGGTATTTGAATGGTTTGAAATACAGTTTGCAGGATGAGTTAAGTTTAGTGTCTTCACAAACTCTTGATGAGGCCTATCAATTGGCCATTAAGGCAGAAGAGAAGCTTGTGAGGAAGAAAAATCAGCAAGGAAGGCAAAGAGGAAGATGACCACAATTTGGTAGGGGATAGGAAACTCATCATGATGAAGGGGCTAGAAGTTCTAGTGGATCAGCTAATTCAAAAAGAGGAGGTTATCATAACAAAGGAGGAAAATCATTTGGTAGGGGTGGTTATCAAGGAAGAGGAAGAGGATTTGCAAGTAAATGTTTCAAATGCAATTAGTATGTTGGTCACAAGAGTTGGGAGTTTCTGGAGTATGTGAAGGAAGGGAACACAAGGCCAGAAAGAAGAACACAAATCATGCAAGTTGAGCAAGAAATCATGGGATCACCTGTGCATCATACGGAGGAACCTGAGACTAGAGAGTCTTTGTTGTTCAAAAGAGTGTTATTGAAGCCATTGAAGGAGAGTAAAGAACCCGAACAAAGAATAGCTCTATTCAAGATGAAGTGCAAGGAAAAAGGTAAGTGTTGAAAATTGACTATTGATGGTGGTAGTACAGATAACTTAGTGGTTGTAGAAATGGTGGATGAGTTAGGATTGAAGAGGACTAAGCACCCCACACCTTATAGAGTATCTTGGCTTTAGAAAGGGCATCTATTGTTGGTAGATGAACAAGTTGTAGTAGAATTTCAGATTGGCAGTTATAAGGATAGTGTGATCTGTGACATCATGCCTATGGACATGTGTCATGTATTTCTAGGTAGGGATTGGCAGTTTGATCAAAAGGCTATACATGAAGGGAGGAGTAACACATATACATTTGAAAAGGATGGTATTAAGCATACTTTGTTTCCTATGCATGAATAAGAAGAGGATAGTAGTAGTAGTAGTAGCAATAAGATAATGTTGGTGAGTGGAAAGGAGTCCTTGCATCTCATGAAGGAGGAAATGGGAGTTGCTTTAGTTATCAAATCTAAGGAGTAGCTTACCTCTACAAAATTTGAGGATCTACCCAAGGAGGTACAAGCAATCTTGGATGAACATAAGGATATTGTTGCAATTGATTTTCCTGATGAGTTTCCTCCTATGCGTAGCATTAGCCATCACATAGACTTAATTCCAGGAGCTAGCCTTCCAAATAAGGTTGCATACAAGTTGAAGCCCCAAGAGAATGAGGAGATTAGAAGGCAGGTTGAGGAGTTACTATGGAAAGGGTTGATAAGAGAGACTCTGAGTTCTTGTGCAATTCCCATAGTCTTGGTGCTTAAGAAGTAAAATGAGAGGAGAATTTACACAAATTCTCAAGCCATTAACAAGATAACTATCAAATATAGATTTCTAATTCTCAGAATAGATGATTTGATGGATTGCCTGGGTGGTGTGAGCTATTTTTGAAGATAGATCTAAAGAGTGGTTACCATCAGATTTAGATCAGACCTAGAGATGAATGGAAGATGACATTTTAAATGAATGATGGATTGTACGAGTGGTTGATTATGCCTGTTGGGCTCACAAATGCACCCAGTACTTTTATGAGACTCATGAACAAAGTCTTGAAACCTTTTCTTGGGAAATTTGTTATTGTATATCTTGATGATATTTTGGTGTTTAGCAAGTCTAAAGAGGAGCATCTACAACATTTGAGGATGGTGATGACGAGGCTGCATGAAGAGAAGTTGTAGATTAATTTGAAGAAGTGTGTGTTTATGCAAACCAAATTGGTTTATTTGGGTTTTGTGGTATCCAGTGAAGGGCTGAAAATGGATTAGGATAAGGTACAAGCTCTCATTGACTAGACCAACATCAAGGAGTGCGCCTGAGGTAAGGATTTTTCATGGGCTTGCTAGCTTTTACAAGAAGTTCATTAGAAATTTTAGTCATGTAGTTGCTCCTATACTTGAAACTATTAAGGGGTCTAAGAGGTAGTTTGTATGGACTCAAGAGGCTGAAAAGAGTTTTAAATTCCTTAAGCATAGAGTGATTGAGCAACCTATACTTGCATTTCCAAATTTCAACAAAGTGTTTCAAGTAGAATGTGATGCCAGTGGCTTAGCAATAGTGGTTGTTCTTAGCCAAGAAGGTAAACTAGTGGCTTATTTTAGTGAGAAATTGAATGAGGCTAAAAAGAAATATTTTGTTTATGATCTTGAATTCTATGCATTGGTCCAATCATTGAATAAGTGGAGGAATTACCTACTTCCTAAATATTTTTTTGTGTACAATGATAACCATGCATTGCAGTTCATTAATAATCAGCATAAGCTAAATCAGAGGCATGCCAAGTGGGTAAAGTATTTGCAAAGTTATAATTTTTTGTTGAAGCATAAGAGTGGACAAACAATTATGGTTGTTGACACATTAAGTAGAAGGTGTTTATTGTTGTGATAAATTTGGACTAACAGTGTTGGTTTTGATAGTTTGAAGGAGTTGTATGCAAATGATGCAGATTTTAAAGATGCTTATGAATCTTGCAGCAGTCCAATTAGCAAAGATAGAGGACCTTGGATGGAGTATATGATACAGGAGGGCTTGTTGTTCAAATTCAGTCAATTGTGCATGCCTAGGGGTTCGATGAGGGACAATCTCTTGAAAGAGAAGCACAGTGGCAGTCTAGGAGGACATTTTGGTCAAGATAAAATTTGTTTGTAGTTGAGTATGCACTACTATTGGCCGAGAATGAGGGTTGATGTGAAGAAGTATGTAGAGAGGTACAGGGTATCTCATCATGCAAAGGGAAAAAGTCATAATATAGGGTTGTATCAACAATTGTCAGTTCCATCTCGACCATGGTATTTTGTATGGACTTTGTTTTGGGTTTTCCTAAGACTCAAAGGGGAAATTATTCAGTATTTGTAGTTGTGGATAGGTTCTCTAAAATGGTGCATTTTATCCCATGTAAAAAGGCTAGTGATGTAGCCCATCTTGCTAATGTGTTCTTCAAAGAAGTGGTTCATTTACATGGCATTCCATAGAGTATTGTGTCAGATCAAGATACAAAGTTTGTAGGGTATTTTTGGAGAACTCTTTGGGGAAAAGTTGGGAACACATCTTAGTTTTAGTTCAACGTATCACCCCCAAATGGATGGCCAAACTGAGGTGGTGAATAGAAGTCTTGGTGACATGTTAAGGTTCCTTATTGGGAAAATTCCTAGTAGTTGGGATATGGATTTGGCACAAGCAGAGTTCACTTTCAATGATTCTCTGAATTAGAGTATAGGGTTCAGTCCTTTTTATGTTGTTTATGGCATGCATTCGAGGGGTGTATTGGAACTCAAAAATATTTGTGACATGGAGAAACGAAGTGTAGATGGTGAGGAGTTTGCTCAAGCTATTCATGACCTTCATGAGGAGGTGAAGATGAACATTGAAGGAAGCAATCAACAATACAAACAGTATGCTAATAAGAAGCGAAGGGAAGTTTATTTTTAGGTGGGTGATCTTGTGTTATCACATCTTTGAAAAGAAATATTTCCTACAAGTGAGTACAATAAACTGAAAATGAAGAAAATCATTTTGTGCAAGATTCTTCAAAAGTTTTCAGTGAATTCCTATGAGATTAGTCTTCCTCCAGGCATGGGGATTTCACCCATCTTCAACATCGTAGATTTATATCCATATCAAGGTGCTACGAAAGATGAAACAGCTAAGTTGGAGTTGAAATCCACTGTTGATCAGCACATGACCAAACCCATTATGTTGGAAATTGAAGGCATTCTCAATAAATAGTTGTTGAAGAAGACTCATGGCAAGGAATACTTTCATTATATGGTGAAGTGGTGTGACCATCCTTTAGAGGATGCTTCATGGTTGACTACACCTAAACTTGTCACTTATGGTCATTCCATTGATGACTTCATGAACAAGAGTTCATGAACCTTTGCTTCTCCCAGGGAGCCTGATGTAAGAGCATCATGACATTTTGGTTTTGTTTACAAGTTTTGGTTTTGTTTCCTTGTTGAAATTTTGATGTTGCTGACAATTCTAGTTGGTGTTTGGCTAACATTTGGTTGCTCTTGGTTGGTGATGAAGCTCCTGTTTCTTTACACAATGAACCTTCCACTTTTCACTTGGTTGGTTACACTGATCAAGAAGGAATAAACAAAAAAAAAAAAGAGAGAGAGATGGGGTAGCGTGTAACTGTGAGAGGAAGGGAAAAAGAGTGAATCAGCCTGAATGGTAGTTATTGGCTTGGGAAGAAGGACAACTACAGGGGAATTCTGAATTGGTGAGGAGAAGGGAGAAAATAATTGTTTGTAGAGGTTGATACATGGCTAGTGGAGGGTGCAACCAAGAAACCATTTTTGACGCAACCATGGTAGGAGGGTCCACAAAGAGAACTATCTGGACTGTGCAACAAGAGTAACATAATGAAAGAAACATAGAATATAGAGGCAAATGCAAATGCAAATATGTTCATTAACATAAATTTTAGTTACATTCGACCGGCAACAACTGAGTTTAATGATTCGGCTCATGGGCCTAATATAACATGTTCTATATTACAACATTCCTATATGCTCCTATATGTGAGTTGAACTCTTACAATTTGGATCAATCTTAATCTACTCAATCAACTACCAACTCCACTACCTTATTCTAATGATCAATTACAGGCTTTATACTATATCCACAATTCAGGAAACATCTACGTCGGCCAAAGATCATTACATCAACCAAGGAAAGGAAATGTAATGTGCGCATGAATAGGTTGGCCTCAAATTTGAATTACTCTATCAATAGGTGCATAGAATGAAGTGTGTACCTATAAGGAAGTTTGAGGACACTCCACAGAATACTTAGAATCACACCATCGAGATCTACAAGTCACGGGGATGATCCACGAATGATCAAATTAACCGATTGGCTTGAAAACTATTCTGGTGTCGATTCAAGAAACTGCCAAGAAAATCCATAAGCGATAACTTGCTGAAGAAAGATCCAATCATGCCCAAATCTTGGAATAAGGAAAATGAACATTCCCACAATGTACACAAAGATCTGCAGGGTCTAGTGAGTAAAGATGATGAGTCCACCAGCATGAACTGAGCAAGAACAAAACTAAAAGAAAATATTTTTGGTTGATGCAAGATTGCCAAGAACCAAGGATGCTCCTGCATCATACATTTGGGGTTAATGAAAAGTGAGTCCCTCACTTTGTTGGGGCTAAAGGAAAACCAAGTTAGTCTGCCTCAGCTTGAGAAATCCAAGAAGAAACCTCAACTAGTTTATCTTTCCATTTCACAAAATATTCTTTGTACTTTCTTCCACGAGTCTTCCTCCCATCTCTAACATCAAAAATTTCTTCAATCTCATCTGACAGCTGCTTAGGAAACTAGTTTTCCAACCTTACTTCACTATCTTCCCTAAATTCTATCTCATGGTACTGGTGTAGGTTTGCAATGTTGAATATAGGTGATATACCCATGCCATCTGGTAACTCTACTTCATATGCATTTCCTGAATCAAATTTCCTCAAAATCCTACAAGGTCCAAACTTCCTCATCTTCAACTTACTATATGTACCAACTGGAAATCTCTCCTTTCTCAAATACAACATCACCTCATCTTCAACTTTGAACTCCTTATGTCTTCTCTTCTCATATGCTCTCTCCTTATACTTCTTGATCATATCTTCCAACTGCTTTTTCACTTGAGTATGCACTTTCTTCATATGTTCCGCAAATTCCTCTGCTTCTACACTTTGTTTACCTTCCATACTGATATATCTCAATTCTAATATACCTCTAGGATGAACTCTAGTAACAATATCAAAAGGTGTATTTCTTGTACTTTTGTTTACTGAATTATTGTAAGCAAATTCTGCTTGTGCAAGGACTAAATCCCAACTTTCGGTTTTCTCTCCAACCAAACATCTCTGCAAATTCCCTAAAATCATGTTCACTACCTCTTTCTATCCATCTATTTTTGGGTGAAATGTAGAATTAAACTTCAAGTCTGTCTCCAGCTTCTTCCAAAGTGTTCTCCAAAAGTAACCAACAAATTTTGTATCCTTGTCTGAAACTATACTCCTAGGTAATCCATGCAATCAAACCACTTCTATGAAAAAGAAGTCTGCTACATGTACTGCATCTATTGTCTTCTTACAAGGTATGAAATGTGCCATTTTAGAAAATTGATCAACCACCACAAATATTGAATCATTACCTCTTTGTGTCTTTAGAAAACCAAGTATGAAATCCATGTTGATATCCTCCCAGGGTCTCTCTAAAACTGTCAAAGGCATATACAACCCAACATTCTAACTACTCCCCTTGGTAACTTGAGAAACTTTGCAACTCTGCACAAATCTCCTAACATCCTTATTAATTTGCAGCCAAAATTAATTCTCACCTACCAATGCTATTGTCTTATCAATTCCAAAGTGTCCTAACATTCCTCCACTATGCTTCTCCTTCACCAAGTTATCCCTCATTGAACTCAGAGGTATACACAACTGATTTCCTCTTAACAACATATCATCTTGAATGAAATAATCCAACCACTAACTTCTATCCTCTGAAACTAGTTCTTTGCAAGCTCTCCAAGGTTCTGCAAAATCCAAGTCTTCCTCATACAAGTTCTTCAATTCATCAAAGCCTAATACTTTCACTCCAATCTCTGTCAGTAAATTCCTTCTCCTACTCAAAGCATTAGAAACTCTATTTGACTTTCAACTCCTATGCTTCAAAGTAAAAGTATAACTCTACAGGAACTCCACCCATCTCATGTGTGTCTAATTCAACTTACCTTGAATGTTCAAATATTGCAATGCTTGATGATTCGTAAACAACACAAACTCCTTAGGAAAAAATAATGTCTCCATTTCTTCAAGGCTTGAACTATACCATAAAATTCCTAATCATACACTGAATATCTTCTCCTAGCATCATTCAATTTCTCACTGAAGTAAGCTACTAGTCTCCCTTCTTGACTCAATATTGCTCCAATTGCACTTCCACTTGCATCACAGTTTACTTGAAATATCTTATTAAAATCTGGTAAAGCCAACACAGGCTGCTCAATCACCTTCTGCTTCAACAACTCAAAACTTTGGTCTGCTCTAGACATCCATCTAAAATCCTTCCTATCTACTCCCATTGTTTCTGTCATAGGGCTGCAAATAGAACTAAAATTCCTAATAAACTTTCGGTAGAAACTAGCCAATCCATTAAATGATCTCACCTCTCCAATGCTATTTGGTGTAGGCCACTCAAAAATTGCTCTTAACTTCTCAAGATCCATCTTCAATCCATCCACAAATATCACAAATCCCAGATCTACCAATTCTTCCCTCATGAAACTACACTTCTTAATGTTTTTCAGCAACTAAACTTCTCTCAACCTCTGCAAAACTTGTCTAATATGCAACAAATGTTCTTCTCTACTCTTACTAAAAATCAAGATGTCATCCAAGTAAACAATCACAAACTTACCCAAGAATTTCTTCAATACCTCATTCATCAGCCTCATGAAAGTACTTGGTGCATTTTTCAATCCAAAGGGCATCACCAACCACTCGTACAATCCTTCATTTGTCCTGAATGTTGTTTTCCACTCATCTCCTTCTTTGATTCTGATCTGATGATATCCGTTCTTCAAGTCTATCTTGGTAAAATATTTAGCTCCACTCAAGTAGTCCATGATGTCATCCATCCAGGGCAAAGGAAATCTATACTTCACTGTGATCTTGTTTATGGCTTTAAAATCTTTACACATTCTCCATTCTCTATCCTTCTTAGGTGTAAGCACAGTAGGTACTGCACATAGACTTAAGCTTTCTCTGATCAAACCCTTTCTCAAAAATTCTTGCACTTGTCTATTCAACTCTTCATTCTCTGTCGATGTCATCCAGTGTGCTGCTTTGTTAGTAAAACTAGCTCTAGGAATCAGATCCATGAAATGACTAATACTCCTCACAGGTGGTAATCCATCAGGTACATTATCTGAAATGATCTCCTTGTACTCTATCAACAATTACTTTATCTCTTCTAGTTGTTCTTCTACATGCTTCAAATCTCTAGTCTTCTTAGGCACCAAGGCATAGCATATGTTCTCATGTCTCAACCCATCCAAGAATCTCCTTCCATCAACCAAACAAACTCTAGTACTCGTACAAACCTCAACTGTAGGGACATCTTCCAAAGGAAACAAAATATGCTTCATCCCATTAGCAACAATAGTATATATATTCTTCTTTCCATCATGAATAACCTGTCTATCCTACTGCCAAGGCCTTCCCAACAAAACATGGTATACATCCATAGGCATAATATCACACAAAAATTCATCATGATAATTTCCTATCTTCAATTTCACCAAACATTGTTCACTTACCAATATCTTATGCTCATCCTGAATCCAAGCTATCTGATAGGGCTTCAGTGGTTTCAACCTTTCCAACTCCAATTTAGTCACCATTTCTTCAGAAACCAGGTTCTCAAAACTTCCATTTTCAACAATCACTTTGCAACATTTACTAGCTACCTTGCATCTAGGCTGAAACAAATTCTTCCTCTGCAATGGTTCCTTTTCTACCTCACTTTGTAACAATACCCTTCTATTCACCAACTCTTCTCCATCTTCCGGTTTATTAGATGATCTGGCATGATCTTCCTTAGCAAAGGTTGTTCTCCTATTGTTCTTTGTCTTTTTGCTTGTCTCCCCCTGATTACATTCAAATACTTTATTTCCTTCTCCACCACACTTAAAGAAAGTTCCCCTGAATACTCTTTTCTCCTTATCATCCTTTTTATAACCTTCATTCTTGTAACCACCATATCCTCCTCTTATGTAATATTTTCCATCACCTTTATGATACAAATTATCATTCTTACTGACCTCCTTATCCTTATTCTGATTTGCAAAAGAGCCTCTTCCTCCTCTAGTAAAAATTTTTCCTCTCTGAAATCTTCCACCTCTTCCTCTCTGTCTTTGCTCATGTCTTTTATTCAACTTCTCTTCCGCCTTTAGGGCAGATTGATATGCCTCTTCCACACTCTACAACTTAATCAAACTGATCTCATCCTATATAGATGACCTCAAACCATTCACATACCTAGCTACTTGCTCAATCTCATCCTCTAAATGTCTAGATCTAATATTCAACTTATACAACTCCTCAATATACTCTGTCACACTTGAATCTTTCTACTTCAAATTTTGCAACTTTCGAAACAAACTGATCTGATAATCTGCAAGCATGAACTTTTTCTGACTTATTCACCATCTAATCCCATGATTTTATCTTCTCTTTTCCTCTTCTTTGCCTATCTGTCTACAAATGTTCCCACCAAAGGGATGCATGTCCTCTCAAATTTGTACCAGCAAACTTCACCTTCTTATCTTCAATGGTACCTTCAAATTCAAAATACTTTTACATATCTGCAATCCAATTAAGCAATTCTTATAAATCCAGCTTACCATTATAATCTGGTGGATTGAAATGTGGTTTTGTATTCGCTTTGGGTAGGGCTCTTATGAACCTCTCTTCTCCTTGATCAAGACCAAGTTGTTCTTCTCTTCCTCTTTCCTCCTGCACTTGTACCTCTTCATCGGTCACACCATCAACTAGTCGACCTCTTCTTTGAGTCATTTTAACTACATCTAATCTGGCAGCAATTCCCCTCAACATCTCCATTAAAGCAAGGTCTACATTTCCACGCACTCCATTTCCTCTACCATTTCTTCTTCCCACCATCTTTACACAAGTCCTCTGCAGCTGTAAGTACAATCCTCAATTCACCACCCTACAAAAAATCATCAACAGGACTTCACAAACTTTTATGATCTTGCAAGGAACGAATCTCACTCTAATACGAATCTGACGCAGCCATGGTAGGAGGGTCCTCAAAGAGAACTATTTGGACTGTGCAGCAAGAGTAACACAATGAAAGAAACACAAAATATGGAGGAAAATGTAGATGCAAATATTTTCATTAACAGAAATCTCAATTACATTTGGTTGGCAACAACCGGGTTTAATGATTCAGCTCATGAGCCTAATATAACATGTTCTATATTACAACATTCCTATATGCAAGTTGAACTCTTACAATTCAGATTAATCTTAATCTACTCAATCAACTAATAACTCCACTGCCTTATTCTAATGATCGATTACAAGCTTTCTACTATATCTGTGATTCAGGAAACATCTACGTCGGCCAAAGATCATTACATCAACCAAGGAAAGGAAATGTTACGTGTGCATGAATAGGTCAGCCTCAAATTTGAATTACTCTATCAACAGGTCAATAGAATGAAGTGTGGACCTATAAGGAAGGTCGGGGACACTCCATGAAATACTTAGAATCACACCATCAAGATTCGCAAGTCACCGGGATGATCCATGAACAATCAAATTAACCGATTTGCTTGAAAACTATTCTAGTGTCGGTTCAAGAAACTACAATGAAATTCCAAAAGAGATAACTTGTCGAAGAAAGATTCAATCATGCCCAAATATTGGAATAAGGAAAATAAGCATGCCCACGATGTACAAAAAGATCCGTGGGGTCTAGTGAGCAAAGATGATGAGTCCACCAACATGAACTGAGCAAGAACAAAATAAGAACAAAACTAAAAGAAAATATTTTTGGTTGATGCAAGATTGCCAAGAACCAAGGATGCTTGGGCATCAGTTTTGAACCATGAAATCGATATTTGTCAGTGTGATGAAAAGTTTTGGGTTTTGTGCTAAGACTTCAGAGTTTTGAAACTGGCTCCATGCTACTTCCCAACGTGGAAATTTGGGTGGCCCTGTCAGTGGTTTCTAGCAATAGGAAACGTTGTGATTGTTGTTTGTTTTGTGTGTTATTCAAAATAAAAGTGGAAATAAAGCATTTTTTGATGGCGTTGAAAATTGAGATTTTTGTTTTTTATTTTCCTGAATGAAGACCGATTTTCATTTGTTGCTATCTTTATATTTCATGAATCGTCTTGTCTCTTGAAAGCTCCATTTTTCTCACTGTCAAAAATTCTTGGACACTTGTTGTTTTCTTTTTGAATGTTGCAGTTTCTTCTATAGCCTAGAGTGTTGTAATTGATTGATTGACTTGTTGCTAATTGTTGTCCTTTTATTTTAGTGTTGCCCAGCTGCTCCTGGCTTGAGTTTATCTAGGATTGGATAGTTTTTGCCACTAGAAACTTTTGCCTAAAATTAAAGTTATTTTTACTTTAAACAAATATTTGAAGCACTTCTAGATAGAATATTAATATGATTTTAAAATATGAAATATATGTAATGTATTCTAATGTTCATATGATAATAGTTGGTTAAGTAAAGAATATACAAAAGTGATGTTTTTCAACTTTTATAGAGGCAAAAGCATGCATGTGTACATAGCCATAAATACTAGTAAATAAAAATCTTTTTCAAAATCATTTTTTTCAACAAATGTAATTAATGTTGAGACTTAGGATGGATTTTTTTAATAATTCTTATCAAATATTTTTTAATTAATTGTTTAATGGGATTAAGGTGTAAATCTCAAAATCCTCCTATATGTGGACCTTGATTTGACCTAAAATAGTGGTAACATAATTTTTCTAGTGTGTATAGCATGACGGCTTGCTTGGGCCCATATATATTTTTAAAAATATTTTAAATTATAATTATTAAAAATAAAAGTATATATGATTTCATGTTTATGAGACTATATTTGAAAATAATAAACAAACAGAAAATTAGGTTTAAATTTTAAAAACATGTATTTGAAATCTAGATACTGAAATCTACAATGGGTTTTAGTTTCATAAGAAAACATTGAATATACAATTGACATCCATATTGTCAAAGTTGGTTAAGTTAGTAATGGATGGCATCATGACATTTACCTGAAGGTCCAAGCCTTTGGGCTAGATTTTCAAGCCTAAATCCAAAACAAAATAGGGGTGGATTTTATATTCAAATATAAAGTATATCCAATTAAATGTATATTTTTTCTTAAAATTGCTTTCAAAATGTTGTAGTTATTTTTTTCTAAAATAGATATCCATTTTTTTCACAAAAAATATTATTTATTCATAAAATAGATATCCATTTTATTAAAAATGATATTTTGTAAGGATTGATTATCTGAACTAAAACGCATACCCATTTTCCTAAAACAAGCAATTGTTTTATTGAATTTTTTGGCCCCACATTTTTATCCCTTTTTATCTCCAACTTCTTGATTTCACTCAACAATAAAAGGAGACATAAGTAGTATGAAGTATTATATGAAGTGATGCCATCTCTAAGGAATGAGAGGTTTGCACAAGGAACATATAATAATTTGAAGATGAAGAAGTTTGGTCCTTCGCGATTACTAGGTTTGGGTGTATCATTAGTGATCTATATGAGTACCATGAATGAGAGTTAGAAGAAGATGGAGCATATTTGGATTGGACAAAATAGACACCAAAACAACAGACAAAAGAAGTTGAGGAGATACTTGATGATAGATTTGGAAAGAAAACCAATAACAAGTAGTATGAGGAATATTTGGTGAAATAGAGAAGAAGGCCAATTAAAGACTCGACATGATCATCTACAACTAAGTTGAATCATTTTAGTTTTCCTATAGTCATTTTAAAGTGGGGGAATTGCCTTTTAGTTACCTTAAGTGTCTAATACAAGAGCATCCAAGGAGTAAGAGCAATTTTGCATCACCCAAAAATATTTTTTCATATTTATAAATTGTTTTACAGGTTTCCTAATATTTTTGTATTCATCATATGTTTATCTTCAAAGACTACTCACACTATAAATGAGTATTCGTATTCCATTCATCCTCCTAGCACATCAAAATTTCAAAAAATAGATAGTAAATTGTGCAGCACTACATATTGATCCAAAAGCTTTCAATTTGATTTCAAAACTCATGATCTTTTGATTCTACATTAAAGGTGTGTAATTATTTTAATTATTCATTCGTTAATGAAATGAATTATCAAATTATCTTATCAAAGAAGACATAGTTGTGTTGTGTAAAAAATATACAAGATTTGTACCAAAACTTGAAGATACATCTAGGCTTTTTGGTCCCAAGGAAGTTCGTATTAGAACTACATTGATTTCTATTGCTTATATTTTATTGCACTCATCTTAGGTCTTTTTCACACATTTCATTATACATTAAACATTGTATCACCTTGTTGGTCAATGCATAATATTTTAATTGCTTGCACTCACTAAATAAACAAATTTCACTCTACATTGAAAAGCAACCAATTAGGAGGTATTTGGTGATAGATAACTTATGTCTAACTCAAAGATTTTGTTAGCAAATTGAAGAACATTCTATTGTAGATTGCACAATGAATATGCCTATGATTCATTGAAGGTTGAGGCCTCATATTGTAAGCCCTTGTAAAAAGTGATGAATTTAATTTGGACTGTGAATTTAATAATATCACATTTCTACCATTTATTGTCACTAATATTTTTCCGTGTGATTTTGTTAGGCTATTTAGTCAGATAATACTTAACTAGACTCTTTGGCCATGACTGCGTCAATTTTAACCAAAATATGTTTATTACAAAAGCAAAACAAAAAAAATTGTTCAACACAAATAGAAAAATAACAATCAAAGAAAAAAGAAAAAATAAGAGTGCCCTTTACATTGACTTTCTTCTTTGAAAAATATAATTAGTTTAGATATAAATTAAAAAAATTGTCACAAGAAATATGTGTCTTGATTAATGATTGTTATCATTTAAGAAAATCAATCAAAAACAAAAAATATGTACCTAAATTTTCGTGTTAATAATCTATATTTAAAAAATTAGAAAGAAATTAGATTTTCAATTCAAATAGAAAAATATTACTTATTAAAAATACTATAAAATGTAAGAAACATTTTATTATTAAATATTTAAAGTAGCAATCGCACATTAGTGTGCAATGGGTACGTCATAGAAGTGTGGAAGGTCAAATTAAAATAAATTTTGATCTATTTTTGCATACATTTATGCAGTACATGAGGTCAATTGGTAGGCCATTTTAGTAAATGATGTTTGTTTGCAATAGGTCTAAGAATTGATTGATTGAATAAACTGGCCATCATTTTTATCCCTTTCCGCATGAATGATTGAAACCGCTCAACAAAAAAGGAACATAAGTATATGAAAATTATATGAATGATGTCATTCTAAGAAGAGAGAGAGAGAGAGAGAGAGAGAGAGAGAGAGAGAGAGAGAGAGAGAGAGAGAGAGAGAGAGAGAGAGAGAGAGAGAGAGAGAGATCGCAGAGAGAGAGATGAAGAGAGAGAGAGGGAGAGGGAGAGGAGAGAGAGAGAGAGAGAGGGAGAGATGGAGAGATATAGAGGAATAGGGAGAGGGAGAGATAAAGAGGATGAGATAGAGAGATATAGATGGTGAGATAGAGTGATAAAATATTTAATTTTAAAAGAGAAAATAATAATTTAATTATATGTACAAATTTAAAAGAAGATAATTTTAGTAATTATTTCAAGAGAAGTAAAGATAATTTAATAAGAATGAGAATCAATGTTAATGATGTCAATGCTAATTCTGAATTCCCTGCAAATGTTAAAACACAGTAATGAGCTCACAGACTTACCAAAGCTTTTACATTCAAAAGTTGAAGACCGAAAAGAGAAATTTTGAAGGTAGAGAACCAAATCTGACCTATCTGCATTAGCCACACATTCGAGATCGATTTGAGAGCAATCTAGTCCCATATAGCAATCATTACATTCACAAGCGTGAGTTGCATCTTGGTTCCGTTGGAAAGTATTGACAAAGACGTATCCATGGCCAGAACAAGAATATTGTGTTGCCGCCTCTCTTCCTCTACAACTTTTCTGCTCCACCCGAGACTCTGTAAATTCTCTCTATTGTTTCCCCTATTTAGCAGTTGCTCGTGGCATTGGAGAGGTATGGAATCCCAAATTACAACCGTTGACAAGTAGACGCATCGAGAAAATTAAAGTGGGCAAAGATTGGAGCCAGTGAACCGCAAAGGACAGCGAAAAAATTTCAGCGATGAAAATGAACAGTCAACATTATTTCTATGGTCAGAAGGATGATTCGAATCATCGATAGTAAAACTTAGCTCGTACATCTCAAATAAAGATACATCTCCGGCATAAAAAATAAATAAGTTTTAAATTTTTAAAATTACAAATAATATCTACATAAAAATATTAAAAAAAAAGGCGAGACATTTATATTATGACTCTAAAATAATAGATCAAAAAACATTGACCCAATTTGCTTTTTTATGTATACACCTTTCCAAATATTACATATTTTGATGATGTTGATATTATGCATTTTGGGCACGCCTTCTACGTCACCTCTTTTATATTTTGTGGTGAAAGATTGAGTTGATAAAGCATTCCCATGTCTTATAATAAAAAGTTTCCTCCCGCGTGCCATTATTGGAAAATATCCACTCAAATTTAATACAAAATTGAATTCTAATTCTGAGGACACCCTTACTTTTGCCTAAGCTATTAATTATTGTGTTCTCCTTTGATAGGCAATTAATTATATTTTATTTTAACTTTCCTCATTAATGAGCTTTCAATTGGTTATACAACGCCATGGAATATCCGGTCTTCCCGATAGATAACAGTTTTTGGAAATTCTTGTGAATTGGCATTAAATGAATTATAGTATGAATTTTGTTCTAAGATGGATATGGAGCAGAAAAGTTCAATATTTTTGTTGTATTAAGTTGGGTGGGACTGAAATTTGAATTGTTAATTTTTATTTATAATTTAAGATAATTTGTTGTTATATCAAAAGTTTGAAGATTAGTAGATATTGTGAAATAAATTTAGTTTAGTAAATGCAAGCAAACGAAATTGAAAAAATATTTTTAATATTATAAAATTTCATTGTATTTTGATTTTTAAAATAAAGATTGTGTAGACTATATATTTGAATTATTTGATTGTTCATGGTTGAACTTTTTTGAATTATTAAATATTTTATCTTAAATGTGGGGGTGGGCGGGGCATGGTATACATGTTTCTACATTTGATTGTTAAGAAATATTTTTAAGAATGAAAGAGAGATGGTATATATTGTCTTTCTCAAATACACAACACATGTTTTAATTAGTATTTTTTCAAATGATACTTACATTATTATATGGTATTCGCACTAAATTATTTTGGTATTGGATTATCTCTAGGCACATAAATGATAATGCTACTTAACTTTTAACCATAACTCTTACTTTTATTCATTACCACATTCCATTTTATGGATAAATCTTCAAATGGATCCATATTTTCAAAATTTATTATCAATCCCTTCATCTCACCATTCATGAATCGAGTAATAGAATACTAGTGACTTTGTTGATAAAACCATGAGAAGAAATTAGATTGAGAAGGAATACTTGCAATAAACTAGTTATCTTTTTGTAGGCATAAATAACGCTAGAGATAAACTTGGAAGAATCACCAAGATTGGTGTTGAAAATTTATCAACAACAAACTACCCTTATGGTTTGAGTATTACTTGTTTGCACATATCAATCAACATGTACAAGATCTGCAACATTAAGGAGTTAATGCCTAGATTTTAGTGACATAGATTGAGAGTAGAAGTTACAACTAAGAATAGAAATGTAATCACATAATTAATTGAGTATTAATTTGAAATCAATGGAAGGTAAAATTATCTATGCAGTCCATTACTACAGCAAAATATCAATTCACCTCTAAGGATTTTTCCTCTTGAAACACAACATTAATTATCAAGCTACCCTAACTACACTTCATTATTAATGTATAACCTATTTACATTGACTCTCAATTTTATGATGCAGGAGCATCCATAGTGTAAGAGCAATCTTGCATCCCAAAAAAAAATATTTTGATTTTTGGTAGGTTTGGTGAATAATTTTTCAATAAGGGCTAAAAATGGTAGGGTTACTATTTTTAGTAAATTGGTAGGGCTAAAAATAGCATGTTACCCTTTTTAGTAAGTTGGCATTTGTGTGTGTATGAATGTGAAATATTACACAAAGCTCTAGATTGGTGAAATAAAGCCAATGGTAAAGAATTCCCTTTAATATCATTTATCATTTGTGAGATATTAAAGTTTTGTCTTCAAAATCCCTTTAAAAATGTTCAAAGTCAATTTTGAGGAACCTTGAGGTTCTAGATCGACTCAAAAATGGTCAAAAATATAAAGTCCCCTAAAGCGACCTTTGTTGGCCCTTTCACTTTGTGATATCTTTCCAATGGTGTAAATAGTTTGTTAATCCAATGTCCAAGTCAAAAGTTATGGCTCCCAAAAGTTGGACTAAAATTTAGGAATTTTGTTAGGGTGGGAAAAAGGGGCAAGTGAATCTATTTTGCACCAAAATGGAAGTGACAATTCGTTGGCAAGTGGAAAAATCATATAAAGTGGTTACAAATGGAAAGGTATTGATTTTGGATGAGAAGATAGATGAAATTCTTGCTTTTCAATATAGGATGGAGTTTGGGGTTTTAGTTGTCATTATTTCCATTTATAGAGTTTCTAATAGATAATAAATAGATCACTCAAGATAATTCTCATGAGTAATCAAAAACTCATGAAAGATATGTTGTGCATCATCATTGACTAATATATTTATGGATTGATCAAATTCATATCATATAAATCTCTCAAACTCAAAATTAAGGTACATGTTGACACATAAAAACTATATCAAAACTCAAGTAAATGATGAATTAGTTCCTAACATGGTCATCAAAACCGTAAAAATTTTACAAAAGAATGCAAACCCAAAAGGTTACAATGTCAAATAATACAATAAAAAGTAAAATGATATGTAAGTTTTCATCATCATAAGTAACTACTATCAAGACATTCTCGAGTGTTAATATTCCCCTAAAATAAAACATTGTGCCAATCCCCTTACTATAACTAATCATCAATGATGCACTCTTGGACATTATCATTATTTTAATGTCTATAATCAACAATTCTTTATCAAGAATCATATGTTGAACACCCAGAAAACTGAGAGGGGAGTGAATCAGTATTCTCTAAAACCTCTTAAGCATTTAAACATTCATTCCACATAGCACATTTAATTTGTAGTAAGAAAGGACAGCATGAAAGTAACCATCAAAACCACATAACACATGAACACCAAATTTTTACATGGAAAACCTAAAAAGGGAAAACCATAATGAGGATTAGCTCACAATATATTATAACCAGTTATAAGCTATTACAAAAGTGCTTACTATAGGTGGTCTTACTATCCACTAGATGAAGAAAAGATAGAAGAGAATCGTGGCACACAACTAGATTTGAACTATTACAATTACATCTACAAAATGCATGAATCACAGTTCCATTGAAGCTCAATATACATAGTTTGCACACTTCATATCACTCTGCTTTAACACTTTACTCCGCTCTATATTTGTGTCACTTTCTCACTCGGATTATTAGGAATTCGTATGCACACAATCATCATCTCTCTAAAACTCCAAAATGAACTTATGTATATCCATCACATCCACAAACATCAATTAGGATGGCCTAATTAGATGTATCATGCAAAACATAACTTGTTGGTTCATCAATCAAACATACACACCTCACGCCTTAATTCAAACTTATAACACCTAAAATAGGTTGGGGTGGATCTATAATAGCTCCCACATAGTGGATCAACACTTCTCAAAACTTCGCAATACTCCAAATATATTAGTTCGGCACCACTGAGGACCTAATGTTGGTAGATGGTCAGCGCTCCCCTTGAGATTCATGACATGGCTTAACCACCTCCCATGGATCCTTTAACTTTGGCGGTTGTATCGATCATTAACAGGTTGACCTTTTGGCGCAATGACAACTGTGGGGCTAACAATTGGTATTAGAGCCAAAGGTTATGGGTTCAAATCCCCTTAGGTAACATTGAGAGGGAGATTGTTGGTAGATGGATAGCACTCCCCTCAGGATTTGCGGCATGGCTTAACCGCCTCTCATGGATCTATTAACTCTAGTGCTTGTATTAGGCATTAACAGGTTGACCTTTTGGCATAACGACAATCGTGGGGCCAACACCTAATACCAAAATAAGCCAATAGATAAACCACAAATGGACACCTGGACCTCAAACTTCATGCCACTTGGAATTTAAATGCAACTAACACATATCAACACCTCCACAAATCCGTAAGACCATATACAACTCCACGATGAAGTGTGGATTCATCAAAACATGCACTCTACACAGGAAACACTGTCACTGGCAAACCCAATATATTGTTACCCACAAATTTTGCACGAAAGGGTTAAAAGACATGAAAATTTGGATTTAGAATCCTTTGAGATCCAACAAAATTTCTTTAGAACCATAGAATAAAATTCTTCTACACGGACCAACATGGACCAAAACACGGATGCCTTGTACATAAAAATTTTGTATTCTAACACTTAGCCAATTCTTCAACTCACTAATTGCATTAGATCAAAACTTCTTGAACCTATGTAGTGGATTAACATCTTCATGCACACTTATGCTTCACTAATCGGTCTACACACCAATCTTCATGCCAAAAAATAATGTTGACATCAATGACAACACTGTATATGTATATTGCACGTCTCATGACCATACTCATGCTCATGTTTCCAATAGACATATCAATGACAAACTCCACATACTTCCAACAATCTCCCCCTTTTTTATTGATGGCAACATGCATCAACTACTCTCGAAAACTTCTCCAAACTACTCTCCCCCTTTGACATCAAGGGTAAAGGGCGTAAAACATATATTTTATTCTTTGCTCCCCCTTTCATGACTTACATAATTTTGCATCCACGGGATTAAACATATACTTGCATATTCCCCCAAACTGATATATACATGTATATACATGGGAGTAACAAAATTCCAAAAAATCTTAACCAATCTTCCCCTGACAGTGTTATCCATCCAACCGACTCAAAATTTGCACTAGAAACTATCTCAACCATCCGCATAAGTGAAATCTAACTAAGAAATCTAAAATGCATAATAGGAAAGGAAATATATAAAATCAATTGGAAAAAGTGTTTGACACTTGCAACTTCTCAAGGTGTGCTTGTGGATCTTTATTGCCTTCTTCCCATCCTTTCTTGGCTAGGCCAAGCATACGGCTTTATGTATCGAACTCCATGAGGAACTCTTCTCCATTATCTGGATTGTTTGGTACCAGATTTAACTTCATTTATTTTTCTACACTCATCAAGGCACTGGAAATAGGTGTGAATTTTTCATTCACCAGGTCCCTATGTTGTCTAAACTACACTATAATCTTCTCTTTTTGTACTTGTAGTTGGAAGAAATTCTCATGTAGATTCTCAATCACCATCCTTGTGTTCCCATCATTATCTTGTACCAGATCATGGGCACCATATGTCTTATCAACCTAGGACTCAATGGATTCCATCTCATCCTTAATGCTTTTAGTGGAGCTAGGCCACTTCATGCAAAATTGAAACAACACCTTAACTTTTGCAACACAATTTTGTACATCTTTAAGATTATTCTGAAAGTTATTATGTGCGGTGGCACATTTCTCTATTATATCCATTAATCTTTTATCATTCACCTTTTTATCAATTTCCTTCTCCACTTTCTCCTTCAGACCATTGAAATATTCTTTAAATGAATCAAGTAAAAACTTCAAATTTTCCATACCAGACAAGGAGTTATCAATGCTTACACCAAGTATGCTCTCTTGTAACACCTTCATTGCTTCATCAATAAGCTTCACACTCTTTTAGTGAGTTTGTAAGATTTATTTCTGAGTAGAGGCATGGAATGCATCACCCAACTATAGCTTGTGCAAAGGAGATATTTTATCTATATCAACCTACCCTTGTTGCATTAGAAGTTGTAATAGCTAGGCAAACACAACTGAATGGAATTGGAGTTGCATACTCAAAAATTCTTCAATGAATCTTTGGAGGTACCAGAATATTCTCCAACCATATTCATGTTCTCTTTTGCATCCTTCTTTTCCAATGCCTTTTCCTTGTCACCAATGTTGCTCTCTTCTTTTTCTTCCTTAATATTCTCAACATTGCCAAGCTCTTCCTCATCCTTCTTTTCTTTATCAACTATTTTTTCATTGTTATCTGGAGGAATTTTCATTTCCAAGTTGTCTTGTACAACCTCTACATTCATCTTTGGTTTTAGAGGAGAGGAGTTATTACCTATAGGTGCATCCTCCTTTTGTGTCGCATTCACATTCTCTTCTGCAGTAGTCTTTTCTCCCACGAAAGGAGTATCATTTGTAACACCTTCTTCTACAATGTTCTCTTCCACATCCAGAAGAGTATCATTCTACACATTATCCTCTTTTGATCCATGCTCATGTTGAGCATCTTCTTGTTGTGCCTCTTTTGTTACATTAAATTCTAGATCCGGCATGTCATCATGCATGTGTTCTTTGGTGTCTTAAGTCATTCCTAACCTCTTTTCCAACTTGGAAACCTTCTCCACAGACTCATTTTGGAGCCTCTCAAGATCATTATGATATTTTCTCATAAGGGTAGTTACCATTTTTTTAGTTCGGAACTCCTTACTATACAACTAGGCCAATGTGGCTTTATTTTCATTTGAGAGAGGATCACTAACCTTCTCCAAAGAAAAATATCTCAACTTTTCTTCTTGATCGATGACCTCATATCTTCTAGCATATAGTACATTTCTCAACTCCTCAGGCAACTGACCTTCAATATTTTTCATATTCACTTCAAAAGTGACAATGTATTTGACAACTGCCTCTTCTATAGTTGCTAAATATCAACATCATTTGTTGTAGTATAAAATGCAATTGTTTTCTCTAGCATCTCATTCTCTACAATACCATTAAATAAAGCATCTAATTTCATGGGGCTATGTTTCCTTACTAGAGGGGAAGACTTTTCTTTCTTCTTCTTCTTTGCTTTTGGAGTCCTTTTTCCCTTACCAAACTCTATTTTCTTCTCCCTCACTTGTATCATGTAGCCTTCCTTCTCCTTTTCTACCTCGACTTCACTATTTGTGTCTAATATATCAAATTTTAGCTTCTTCTTGCTGGACTCTTCTTCAAATGTACTAGATCTTTTCCAGGTCATAGGTTTGTATCTTCTTCTTCTTCCTCCTCTTCTTCATCAACATTGGTACTGAAAAATTTATCTCTTAGCTTTTTCCTTTATTCTTCTCCTCACAAGGCCTATTTTTTGTTTTCCTAGAGTGGCCTTTTCTTTTCTAGGCACCTTTTTCTACTTTGTCAAAGTTGCTTTCTCCTTCACCGGGGTACTTGTAGACTCTTTTCTCTTCTCTCCAATGAAATGATTAGTCCCAGAGGACTTTGGGGCAAACAGAGGGGTGGTAGTTGTTCTACCAAATCTCCTAACACTTGATGATCCTTCTGAAGCACTAGATAAGCCTTTAACTTTCTCTGCTTATTCCTTCTTGAGGCCCACTAACTCTACAACTTGTGTAGTTACTCTCTCAACATTCCTCTTGATCTAATTTTGTCTTTCATCCATATGCACCTTCATGGAATTCTCCTCATAAGTACCATACCTCTCCTTAGAGGTGTCTCTTGATTTTCTCAACATGAAATTTGCTGAAGTGGTGATTTCTTCCTCTATGATCTCATATCCCATCTTTGGGATCTAGATATTCCTAGGCTCAACAACCTGTATGATGCAATACTCTTTTGAAACAAGAAAAGTAATGTCATTTTTATACTTTTCAAATATATTTTGGGGAATCCTCTCTCTGGCCTGCATGTTTTTTGAAAGACTTTGAAAAATCCCTATTGAGCTTCATCATGTGCATCTGTATCACCTAACCTTCTTAAGTGGTCTCTAATTTTATGTGCTACTAGTTTGTCCCTTAACCACACTATGTTCTTTGTTCTAGGAATCTCCCTTAGGAAATAAAACAACAAACAAATAATCAAAGTACCAAATTTGAAGGGATACTTTGAATCCTTTTTCTTCTATAGGTTTTCAATCAATTGTGCCCTCAACAACTCACACAAATCATATTCTGCATCATTCACCACCATCTCATAAGAAGTGTTAATTACAGTGGCCAATACCAAGTTCTCCCTATTGGTGAAAGATATCTTGTAACCAATCATCATGGTGGCATAACTAACTGTCGGATCTCTAATATCATCAATCATCAAAGCTCTTTTTTGTCATACTTTACTCTTGTTAACTCCATCACCACTTCATTCTTTACAGAATTTAGTGTGGGAATTGGTTCAGTTGAACACAAACCCATAACAACCCTAATTTCCTCCTTGGTGATCATATGAGGCATATCAAACCAAACAAAATTTTGATGGATTTGGCTTAGGGCATACCTTACCCATGCATCATCATGGCAGAAATTAGGGAGATTTTTCCATACGTTGAGCTTCTTCTCCACCAAGTTTTGGTATTTTGATTTTAGCTCAAAATAATCTTCGGTGAGTTCCTCAACCCACACATCACCTAATTTGGAGTGATCATACTCTTACAACTTCACATGTATGTATATTCTCACATCTTCAGTGTGGAGCACACCATATGGGATCTTTAAAAATGTGTCGTCTAAGTCAGTTTCCATAGATTTGTCAAGGTGTCACTTGAATTTAGGTCAAAGTCATTCTAGGACCTCAATAACTTGTGGGGTGGCCATTTCAAACACTTAAAATACTTTCCAAAATCTTAGGGAAAGATAGAACTATAAATACCTTTAGACTGCTCTTCGGTTAGGGTTTCATGTGCAAGAACTTTTGGAACGCTTTCACCTTGCTCTTCACTTCTCTTCTCTCTTTGAATACTTATTTGTAAATGAATTACATTGAACATGAAATCACTCATAAACCTTTCTCCATAACCTAAATCACATTAAATGCTCAAATTTATAAGTTGTCAAACACTAAATGCATTGCACAATCACCTTCAAATACTCTGCAAACTTCCACATCTTGATATTTTTCACTGGTCTCTTTTCAAATAGGTTAACCATATCAACCTACACCTTATTCCAACATGTTGAAGCATCAACACTATTTATCTAGCAGGGGATAAAATATTTTATGTTAATTCTCCCCCTAAGCCAAAGCTCTCAACTTAGTTTCTAGAGGAAACATCTACACTAGATTTTGGTACAGACTCAACCTTAACCTTTGTCTCTTCCTTCTTTTTATAGATCTTATTCATCTCTTTCTTTGTCTATACCAGATCAATCTTTTTCACTGGATCATTCCTTTTTACCAGATTATTCTTCTTCACATTCTTGCTTCTGTAAAACTTAGAAATGTGTCCCAGTCTATTGCAATTGTAATGTATGGCACTCTTTTGAATATGCTAAATTTCATTAATTCTAGATCTACATTGATTAGCTTTATGCCCAAATCCATTGCATGTATAGCAGTAGCCATTAAAAGATTGAAATATTATACTGTTGTTATAGCCATTCATCATCTGATTTATGCACTCACTGGATTTATGACATAATATTTTGCATGCAAAACATTTATCAGGAAAAGATAGAAAATTTTGATTCATTTTGCTTCTACACTCTATAGCCTTATGTCCAAATCTATTACAAGAATAGAAAAACCATTAAAATATGGGTACCTTTGTGCATTTGGTTGTCAGATTGGTGGTTTGTTGATGGCTTTCCTTTGATTTCCGACCAGCTTGCCATTATTCTTCTTGTCTTCATTCTTCTTTTATTTATTGTTCTTAAATTCAGTATTTGATGTCTAATTTTCTTTTGAGCTTTCTCCTTTTTCAAACCCTAATCCACCTTTATCCTTAGATCCTTTCTGATTTGCAATCATTTCATCAATCATTGTAGTAATCTTCTTGCATTTGTCTTCTTGACACTTCGCTTTTTCTAGATTTGATCTCAAGGTCACTACTTCTTGTTCAAGCTTTGAACATTCTTCAAATTTTCCTTTTAGCTTATCATTCAAGAACTCTTCAATTATTTTTCCTTCTTCAACTTTCACTTTCAAACTAGTGATTGTTTCATTTGCTTGCTTCAGTTTTTCATTAACCTCCTTATGTCTTTCTCTGAATTTCTTGAATTGCTCTCTCAACTTTCTAATGCATTCATCTGCTTCTTTGAAATTTTATTTCAAATCTTTGTTCTCACTTCTAGTCCTTTCTAGATCTTCAAGGGCTATTCTAAGTTCTCCATTCATATCAACCATGTAATCTTCTTCAATGAATCCAATAGCAGGAATTTCTTTTGGAGGGGTAGGATATCTTATAATAGCCATGTGTTCAACCTCCAAGATCTTCCCCAAGCAGTTAAGATTCTTCTGAGTAACCAAGCTCTGATACCAATTTTTGAACACTCAAAATACTAAGAGGGGGCTGAATCAGTATTCTCTAAAAGCACTTTAGCATTAAAATATTCATTCCACGTAGCATATTTAATTTGTAGTAAGAAAGGAAAGCATGAAAGTAACCATCAAAACCACATAACACATGAACACTAGATTTTTATGTGGAAAATCCAAAAAGAGACAAACCACAATGAGGATTAGCTCACAATATATTATAATCGATTATGAGATATTACGGAAGTGCTCACTGTCCCAGTGGACTCATAGCTAGGATTTTCACATAGCTAGGATTTGAACTGTTACAATTACATCTAAAAATGCATGAATTATAGTTCCACTGAAGCTCAATATATAGAGTTTACACACTTCATATCACTTTGCTTTAACACTTTATTGTGCTTTACATTTGTATCACTATTGCACTTTGATTATTAGGAATTTGCATGCACATAATCATCATCTCTCTACAACTCCAAAATGAGCTTGTATATATCCATCACATCCACAAACATCAATTAGGTTAGCCTAATTAGATGTGTCATGCAAAACATAACTTGTCGGCTCATCAATAAAACATACACACCTCGAACCTTAATTCAAATATGTAATGCCTCAAATAGGTTGGCGTGGACCTATAATAGCTCCCACATAGTGGATCAACACTTCTCAAAACTCTGTAATACTCCAAATATATTAGGTCGACACCGTTGAGGACCTAAAACCAGAAGAAGCCAACAAATCAACCACAAACAGACACAGGAACCTCCAAAATTCTTGCCACCTGGAATTTATATGTAACTAACACCTATCAACACCTCTACAAATTTGCAAGACTAGATACAATTCCACGATGAAGTGTGGATTCATCAAAACATGCACTCTACACAGGAAACACTGTTACTAGAAAACCCGATATACTATTACCCATAAATTATGCACCAGAGAGCCAAAAGACATGAAACTTTGGATTCAGACTCCTCTGACATCTAGCAAAATTTCCTTAGAACTGTAGAAAAAAATTCTTCAACGTGGACCAACGCAGACCAAAAATCGAATGGCTTGTACACAAAAGTTATGTATTCTGACACTTAGCCAATTCTTCAACTCAGTGATTGCACCAAATCAAAAATTCTTGCACCTATGTAGTGGATTAACATCTTCATGCACACTTATACTTCACTAATCAGTCTACACAGCAATCTTCATACCAAAACACAATGTTGGCATCAATGGCAACACTGTATCTGCATATTGTACATCCCATGCCCATACTCATGCTCATGTTGCCAATAAACATACAATGGATGATCTAGATTTCTCATCAATAATGAGACTAGTAGCAAGAGTGTTGCTATGACCAATTAGATTCAATGAATGCTAGTTGAAGAAGACATTGCAAATACTAAATAAATTCTTCTTTTTCAAAGAAAGGAAGTTGGTACAAAGAAAATATAAAGTATTCAAGGAAGGAATAACATGACAAAGATAGGTATTGGTAATTATAAGGAGGAAAAAACTTGCATAAAATTTGTAAGTGGTATTATTGAATATTTTGAGTGCTTTTTAATAAGTGCATATTAGGCCTATGCTTATGATGCAATATACTTTGTGAAAACCCTCCTACTAGTTTAGAGCTCCAATTTGCATATAAATGGTTCCAAGAGGTATAATCATGCAATAATTGGAATTTATAGTACATAGGAAAGATCATGGAATAATATTGTAGTAAATTCAAAATATTTGGATAGAAAATTATAAAGTTTTCATAGTTAATATTTTTGGTTCCTAAAGAATGAATTGGGTAAATTTTCCATGAAGACTTCTACTATTCAATAAGAAATGTTTATAGAATTTTAGGGTGTTCCTATAGTTGTCAACCAAAAATGGTTGCATATCCACATTGAAAATCATTGAAAATACATAACTAAATGTGAAAATAGCTAAACTTGTCAATAAACCAATGACTAGTGTATGGAGTATTAGAGGAGGCTATGGCAGTGCTTCCCTCATTATTCATCAAGAAGTTTCTTGTAAAAGATTTTTAATCACAATAAAATAGAGGTATGTAAATTTGCAACTTATGTTGAGTCTTACATCAAACATTATTATGGGCATGATTTATAAAGAGATTAAACATGAAGTAGAAAACTTCTCTTCATTAAAATCCACAACTTGCTAGTGAAATTATGTCTTATGAAAGAACTAGTTTGACAACTTTTATAGTGGTAGAAATATCTTCAAGTGCAAGTTTTCTAACTTCCAAATATATTGGAGAAGTGCACCAAAAGAATGGATATGAGAAAATTTAGCACATAAAGCAATCAAAGGAAATATTAAGAGTTTCAATGGTATAACAAGCAACCAAGTTTCAAGTATATCTATAAGGTCTCCACATAGGACTATGGATCAATTAGTGTAATTACTTAAAAATGAGAAATCAAATACATCCCTCAAAGAGATGAAAAGGGATTCTAGGGAACCACATGAACTGACTCATAAAATTTATTCAATTGAAAATGATTTAAGAACATCTATTTGTAAGTTATTGAGGATGAATTGGGCTCTAGAATTTATATTGCTTTTGGGAAAGCAATTTAGGGAAGGGAAAACTTGTAATGTCCCTTGTTTTAATAGAATTCATATTGTGTATTGAAATCCCCTTTTCCCTTGTTTTTGTTGAGTTGATTTAGATCGATCCTAACCTCCTTGATCTCAATATATCTAAGTATAGAGGATTTTGATCGAGGTTCAGACCACAATACTATGTCCCACTTTTTAGCCATAGTAGGTCCCACTTTTTGGCCAAAGTAGGACATTGAAATTGGTATTTTTCATCAAATTTTCACTTTATGAAACCTATAGCAACTACACCATTAATAATTTGGAGATTATGTCAACTAGTGATTTCTGAGGATTTGTGTGTAGATTATAAATGTATATTTTAAAAAAATTAGAAATAGATTGTGAATTTTTATGTAACTGTTACCTATTTTTAGCTACAGCTCAAAACAGGTAGAGTTGAATTGCATTCATCATTGGGAGGTACATAGATTTTCAAATTTTGCTGTTAAATATGTGTCATCATGTAAAAAATTAGATTACATTTGATTTTCAGTTTTATTATGCAAGTATTTGTTATAGAAAATTAGACATTTGCATAACAAATGTTGTTTTATTCATATTGTAAAAATCAAGGTCCCACACAGGCCATGGGAGTAGCTTAATTTGATTTACATAATCAAATGATAGGTGCAATAACACATTGTAAACTATACAACTATAGACAATATAAACACAAAAAGGAGGGTGGTTCATCATTTCCTGTAATAATGAAGCCATTGATAATTGATATCTTTGGTTGGTGTTGTTGAAGCTTTCCAGTCTCCTTAAGTTGTCTTGCAAGATGAATGGAACTAATGTTAGAGATCGACTCTAACAAACGATGAATCAAGATCAGTCCTATGCCTACATTGCCAACAAGAATATAATCTACATCTATCCAAGCATATATCAAATGATTAGGTTATCAAAGAGCAAGGATCATTGGAAGCTTTTAGCTTTGTTATGTTTTGCCAATTTGTTTGCTTCATGTGCAGGAACAGGTTCATTATGTTTGTGATCATTTTCATCAGATATGTGGAGAAAAACAGGCTCCCACAAGGGTTGAGCCCGACATATCAGGAGGACATCCTCTCATTCAACATTCATATATGAGAGCATCATATGAAAAACAATCATGGAATAAGATTGTTGTCATAAAGGAAAACTTCAGGACAACAGCTACAGAATGTAACAATCAAAGCCATAAAGAACATTTACTAATCTATTATTCAACTGAGGGAGTTGATTGAAATGACTAATGCTTTTATTCACTTATAACAGACAAGACAATCTATGCTTTAAACTGAGAATTATAAGTGAATAAAAATTTATTTGAATGTTGTACAAATACAGAAGAATTGAACTAATACATTATTGAAAAGTTTAGTCTGAGTTACAATAGATGTTCAGATGATCATGTTTCAATCACATTACCATTGAGACAGAAATAGGAGCATATATAGAATAGAGATCCATATATGTGTATGCATATAAGGCAGCAAGTGCAATATTCCTGTTGAGTGTTGTTTATTACAATCAGAAGCAAAGTAAATGAAACCCAAAAACATGGAAGGTAGAACAAGTTCATCATTTCTTTATCATAGGCCATTGTCATGATACGCATGAGGGCTTCATATTTTTTTAGAAAATAATAAACTAAATGCCAAGTTTCATCATTGTTTACTATGGATCTAGCTTGAATCAAGCATTTTATCATCAGCATGAGAGATACCCAAAAAATCAAAAGAGGGCGTAGCATTCTATGATGTAAAATTCAGTATGGTGGGGTGGCTACAGGAAGCTTTTGAGTTCGAATGAAGCTTCAAGCAATAGGAAATAGAATGAAATGCAAGATTCAAATGATTAACAAACTTACCTTTTTGGTTTCTGAAGGAGATACAGTCAAACCCGCGTCAAATAAAACTTCAAATCAACCTCCAATCACGGCCACAAAACAAGAAACCATAAAAAAAGGAAAAAGGAATGAAAATATATCAGGAGAAATGATGATAAGTTGTGGCTATAAAGCCTGAAGATGACTTCAAAAAACAAGAGAAATGTCTAGCTTTGTCTAAAAAAATCTTACCATGCGTTTCTTAGTGGAAATCTTCATGGAAAATCCAGAAAATAGCAAAGTATGGTGGAATTTTGAGCTCCAATTCAGGAAAACTCTCATAAACCCTACCCAGTAGTGGTGGCGCAATAGAGCAATCTCCTCATCAAAGTCAAAGTGCAAAATGATGATACTTGTTTAGGGTTCGATGCTTTTGTCTGCCCTAATTTGACATGGGGTATTTTTGTCAATGATTTTAAATAATCATTATGTTTTATTCATTCCCCATGGTCTATGACTTATAAAGTCAAATGGCCTTTGATTTTAGGAGCCCGTGTGTGCATAATCAAACTTCAATTCATTGAAGTTTTGATTAAAGATTAAATCCCCTTTATGTTTGCATGATTTTATTTGGAGCATAAATGTAATTAAATATTAATGTGTAATTACATTAATATTTAAATTAAGATGAATAAGGAGATACCTTCCACATTAAATATTAAAATAATCATACATTTGGTTATTTTTTAATATTTAATTACTTATCCTCCTTGAGTAAAATCATGCAAAGATGTAAATGGAACTGGGAGAATCAAGGATTATCAATTGAAGATTAATCATGCACAATATAGAGATGGAGTTTTAGTCTGATATGCATGGGCGAGTTGATAAAAACGAGGCAGTTTTCGCATGCTTGGACCAACTTTTTGAAGGATTTTCAGTTCAGTTTGAGTGCTCCATGGATCAATTACGAGTTGACAACTAGTTTGAGCCTGAGTTGACTTGTTTTTGCATGAGTTTGGGCTTTCTTTTTGGAGATTTTTATTTTTGCTCGGGATTTTCCTTGGAGTTATCATTTTTTTTACACTGAAATTGACTTTCAGTTTCACCTTCATGCCTTGGAGAGGCTTTTTGTATAAAGTGATATGACTTAGTCATTTTTCACTAGTTCTTGTTTTCTGCCTTTTTCAGCAAAGAGACTTCATGTAACTCAGCTTTCAGAATTTAATAGATTATGCAGCAGCTTTTACAGGTTAATTAGTTTGTGATTTGCAGAAGATTCCTTTTAATTTCCAGTATTTTCAAGTTTTGCCTTCAAGATTTCAAGGCGTCGTTATTGTGAGGGATTCAATCGAAGGATTATTGTGTTTTCAATTTTGAGACCTCTAATTTTTTTGTCTCCTTCATAAATATATGTATGCAGTTTAGTTTAAGTTCATTGGTTATACACTATGCATGTAATTGATTAATCAGTTTAATCGTGAAAACCATGTTTTCCCTCAAAATTGTATTGAATCAAAGCCTCTATTTAAAACATTCAGGTGATTAGGCTATCAAATCAAGTTGTGCAAATTAAAGTACTGAGTAATCATTTGTGAGTTAATTTGCAGTTTAGATTTCCAATTAGGTGCATCACCCAATTCAATTTTCAGTTTAAGCTTTTAATTTCAAATCTCTTTCCCTTTTCCAAACAAGTACACATAATTAATCTGAAGATCAAATAGGAAGTTGGCCTAGAATCCAGAGGTCTAGTTTCATATAGGGTACCCACAGCCTGAAATTAGTCCAATGTTGCACAGGATTGCAAAGTTTTGCAGCTTTGCATGCGGGTGCAAATCCCTGTGACAACAGTAACTTTTAATAACTTATTTTTATATTAAACAATATTTTTACAAAGTGATGTTTCTGTCGTAACACAACTTTTTTATTGAAAGGATTAAATTATAATTTTAAAAATATAGATTTTTAAAGCAATATCTAGTGCATGGATATTTTTTCATAATTTTTTGTTGCATTTTTAAATTAATTTTTAAAGTCAAGGTAATCATGATTTGGACATAGGTATATGTCATAACACATAACTTGTTTTGTATGTATTGAAATTAATTTATTTATTTTTTTGTTGAAACAAGGAATTAAATACCTAGTGCACATATATTTTTTAGAAATTATTTTCTTTATTTTTCCTTTTTTTTGCATGTGTGAAACAAATACCTTGATGTTTAGTTATAAACCTACATTCACAAAAAATAAATTAAAAATATATAAAATTATTTTTTTGTAAAGCTTATAATAAGGGCTGCATACTTAGAAAACATAATTTCTAAATGACTTTATTTGATTCCTTAATAGATAAAGAAAAGGTGGGTTTTTGTTAACATTTTTGATAGGTGCAAAGGATACTCTATTGTGAGTATGATTTAAGACTATAGGGGTTCTATCCAAGGGGGTTTGATCTAAGGGGGTCTTATCTAACCCCCTTCAATTGAAACCTTTTAGATGGAATCCATCAAGGATTAGATCATTAATTTTTAAAAAAATATGTGATTTCAAGTAAAAATCAAGATGTCTCAAGTTTGAGACCCATTATTATGGGATGAACCAAGACCGAACTACTAAGCGTGAGAAATTTTTCAAGGCTTTATACTTTCCCATCTTAACATACCTTCCTACCAAACCCACTCTTTCTTTCTCTCTTATCAAATTTTTAGATTTTCCACCACTAACATTCATTTCCCCAACTCCCTAACTCCCAATCTATGTTATGTATCATATGGTATCCCCAACCATCAAGTATAACATTCTCACTTTTTCCCTATTTTACTAACCTACCTCCCTATAGAACAATGTTATTAATGTCTATTTTTTACTTAATGACCACTCCATAAGGAATTTCCATGCCTAAGAAAAGGTATTGTTTATTATTTTGGCATGGATTCTCATGTGCATATAGTTCTATAAGAGGAATTTGGCAATGCTCATCAATGTAATGGTTGTATCATCAATAACTTGATCCTTATACAAATTTAGGATGTTGATTTTGGGTTGGATTTGTTATTTATCATCAATTTTAAATATATCTAAAGAGGGATGCATTCTTGTAGGGAATATTTTATTCTACACATAGAAACCTTAACTAAAACTACTCTAAGAACTTGTGTTTGAGTGTTAGATTTGAGAATGAAAACCCTAAGATTTTCAAGGAAGCTAAAGGATGAAAAAAATTGGTTTCACAAGGTAGAGGATGAAACCTAATTTTCAATATGACAATGCCACTCAAAGGTAGCAAACAAGCTTCAAGGTCATGGAATCTCAACTTCATCCAATATACATTTTGTACTTTATTATCATGGGTAAGCATTGTATTGACCATCTATTGTTGTAGTAGCAACAATTTGTGAGGAAGTTTTATAAATTAATATAAATGATAAATATTAGGGATTTGGTTATAGATCTCAAATAAATCAAGTCTATATAATTCTATCATTTGTTTTGGGAACTTAGCATAGCAATTTAATGTTGTTACATATAATAGTATTACACCAAATTATCTTATATTTCAAATGTCAATAATAATAAGAAAGTATCAAGGTTTATTTATCTTTGTTTCCTTCATTGTAATGTATTATAGACCCAATTAATGTAGTAAATTCTTTTACATTTTATTTAATAGTTTGTGAACCTGATTTGTAACCTAAGTAATTAATATTTTGTATAAAATATGAAGGAAATTTTTGGGTTTGGCCAAATCAATTAAAAAAATGAAAACCCTAAACTTATTTTCTTGAAATATTTGTTAGGGTTAGGGATTTGGGAGTTACCTATTAATTACTAGCTTGATAAGGAAAAAATTTAATTCCATTGTGTAAACGTTGATAGAATCAAGGTTTACTACATCTAGTTAAATATTTAAATCTAAGAAATATGTTTTGAAAGGTGTGATTAGTTTTTTCCCTAATATTTTATCTCAAGTTATTATAGTTGCAAGAATAGGGTTAAAATATTTAAATCCAAAATTTAATGGTCCAAAATATTTAAGACTTGTAGAAGATTTTAATTAATATTTTACTTAAATATCAATTTGTTTGCATAATATTTTTTCTAAGTTATTACTAAAACTCCCTCTTACAACTCTTTTCTATGTCCTTGATATTTTTACATTACCAATGTAGGAGGAAAAATATTTGGAGGCCATAATTTCATAGCCTAGAAAATGATTTTCTATCTTTCAGAGTCCAAAAACTACATTCTTTATATACTCAAAATTATGAGAAAGGTTCAAAAATATTTCATAGCAACCACCTATAGAAGACCAAGAGTTGCAACTTAGAAATCCACTTATTTAGAAATCGCCTACACATTAGAATCTAATTGTGTGTTAGAAAAATTTACTAGGTTGATCAAATCAATTATTGCATAATCCCATAAGAGAAAAGAATGCATACAAGCATGCAAAATAACCACAATACAAAGATCATAGATATACAACAATATTACACAAGATATACCATGAGAAAACCCTCAAGAGGGAAAAATTTAGCGTCCAAAATCATCCATACTTAATGTATTATTCAACAATAAAAACATTACAATACACTTATAGAGTTTACTTGAATAATTCCAAAACATCAAGATCCTCCAATGCATTCTTCATGTTCCCAAGAATGTAAGCACACATACCATGGCATTCTTAACATATGTATTCAAAAAGAGATCTCGATACAATGATAGCCTACTCAACTCAACCAAACTCAACCACTAACATATTCTTTCTTTTACAGAATTAAGCTCACAGAAGAAACCAAGTGCTAAGATAAAATCATTTTCCTAAAAACTATTGACCCCAATATTTACTTTTTGGTACTAAGGTTCACAATATTAAATAGTTTTCCCATGTGCAAACCACACATAAAATATCTAACCAATATCACATACAACTTTACAAGTGGACCTAAATTAATATTTAATGTGCCTAAACACATCTCCTAAGATGCACCAAAAATAAATATTATTTTACATAATTAAAATAATTATGTATTGTATAAGGTGTACAACTCCCTTTCCCTAACAGTATGGAAGACTAAGAATCATGACTTGCAATTTCATATTAGATTTTTCATTAGGATTTGAACTTGAGTCTCCACAATGAGAACTCGATGCTTTAACCAATTATGCTCAACCCCTGGGATAGTTTATTTTAAGTCTTTAAATTGATAAAGAAGGAAATAATTACTTAACTTTGTATTTGGCAATTATTGTTTTGTTGAATACATATGTTTCTATCTAATTCAAACTTATGTTGTCAAATTTATACAAGTGATGCTCCAATAGATTATAAATTAATCCATCTAAAATTATAACCTTAAATCTATTTCATGGCCCTTTTGTGGTCTTGACTTGTGTTATTCTGCTATTTGGAAATATGTTTGCCTCTATATACATAAACAAGGTGGTGCTTAAAATTATTGGTAATAATTTCTATAAAGTAGGAGAATATACAACTTATCAAGTGTTTACAATTATGCCTTATGTACCAATTGAACAATATTATAGAAAGATTAAATATATGTCAAGCAAATTATAAATTCCTATGTTTTTGTTCATATGAATGCATATGATAATACAATGATCTAGATGCTCATGTAATTGATCAAAGGATGTGCTTGTAAGAAGATGATCTAGTTGATGGATGTTTAAGTAATAGGGATTTTTTCTTTCATAGATTGTCGCATTTAAATTCAAATATTTTGGACTTGAACCATATTGGTCATATGTATGCATATTTTGGCCATTCAATAACACCTTTATATGATATTTCTAGTTTATATGAATTTTATGGGTATGACATATAAGAGATTCTTCATGATTCTATAAAAATAAATGACTTTTAAGATAATAAAATTTATCAATATTTGATTATTTTATCAATGTATCTGACATTGATGGCGGAGGGCCTAGTTCAATTGGTTAAATGTTGTAGACAAGAGGTCACGAGGTCTAGTCTCCTCTCCATCCCTGTGGTACTGGAGGGCGTTGCGCCAGTGTCGCCGATCACGTGAAAAAGTTTACCAGCCGCACTGCAGTTTATAAGATGGGCTACCAGATTCGTGCAGCCTAAAAAAAATATACCTGACATTGATAAAATATACATGAATTGTAAGAAAGAGAAAATTGATTATATTGATAGAATTTGTAAAATAATAACATCTTAAACATTCAATGGTTATTTGAACAAGCTTTAACCTTTTCCAATGTATCAAAAATCAAAAACATTAATGGTATGAGATTTTAACTTTTTGCAAGGGTTTTTGTCATTTTAATTTTTCTTTAGCTCAAGCACAACAGACAGCAATCAGATTATTTAACTATTAAATTCATTTCATCCAACTAAGTAAAATAAATATACAATAATATTTCATTATCCTTTTTGTTTATAGCTACTTTTGTAGTTACCTGCAAATTTAAATGATGAAATGGAAACATAAATCATTATCTCCTTTATCTACACCTGCTTAACAGCTACCTAGAAACTTAAATGATGAAATGAAGAAATAAAATAGCATTTCAACAAGACTGCACAAACAATTGTGTCAGGATCTTATTTAGATGCACAATTGCAGTGGATGCTGACAATTTTAATCATCAATCCAGCAGTTACAAATGCAAAGATAAGTTGCATTTCTCTTTGTTTACATATTAAAAACATAAGTTGCATGTCAGCCATTTTCCTTTTGTTGTCAGATGCATGATATTACGTTGGTTTATGGCGATCTAATTGATTATGCCAGAGAGTGTAAAGGAAAAGTGCAATTGATTAGTAATTACGTAGCAGATTTCAGTATGAAAGCTTTAAAGTAACATCTAAAGGTAAAGTTTAGATTACCAGTTAAATTTAGAGGAAGAAGCATTTAATTTATAAAATATATATTAATCTTCTCTTTGGTTTAGATTTGGATGGTATGTTTTTTATCACTGTTTTTTAATATTATATTATTTTTAAAATTTTTAAAATTAAATAGATTTATTCATTGAAAAGACTTAAGTGAAGCATTTTCTATAGAATTTTTTTTACTAAAAGAATATCAAAAGTGATTATCTTTTGCAATTTTTTAGAATGGGCTACCTTAATCCATGCAACAAAAATCATCCTTCTAAATTTATAAATGGGAAACAAAATTAAAAGATTAATACGATAGCATTTTGTGAGGCATATTAAAAGTATCAAACAAAAATAATAATTGTTGTTTCTCAACAAGTGCTAGCCTACCTTGCTCCAAGATGTTAATTTTATGTGTCATGTCTAGTCGAAGCCCAACTCTCCACCTTCAACCATTGTTGTGTACATTATAATATTTATTTAATTAACATCTAGTTTGTTAGGATTTATTGTGGTCTTTATTTTGTAATTTTATGGAAGATTTTTTTTTTTTTTGCGTAAATTGTGGGATAAAGCCTCCCATTTCCTTTATAGAAGGTGAAGGGGAGCATTGGGTGACTTGGAGGTGGAGCCACCTATTTTTTGTTTTGTGGCGTTTGTTGGTCAGTTTTTGGTGTTTTTAAGTTTTTTTCTTGGTCCATCATTTTGGGACCCATGATATTGTAAAATTATATTTTCAATATTGTATTAATGTTCACATGCACTTAAGGTTGTAAGAAGAGGGAAAAAGAAATAGTTATGCAAGTTGAGTATTACTAGCACTTGCACCTAGGTAAGTGCAAAAAGGTGGGTGGCCAATTAACTTTTTCATCCTGAAATAGTGAAAACACGAGCGCATTATATTAAAACGCGGTCGCATTATGGGTTGGTAATGACCAAGCCCAGACTTGGTCATTACCAAGCCATAACGCAAGTGTGTTATAACGTGCTCACGTTATGGTTTAAATTTCAAAAAATGTGTGTACTTTGAATTCAAAAAATATGCATTTTTTAAAATTAAAAAAAAAAACATTTCCATACGTGCTCATGTTTTGGTCTACATTGATTTTTTTCTTCTCTTTTTCTTGTCTCTTTCTTCTTGTATCTTTGAGAGAAACTATATACATGAAATAAACATTTAATTATATACTTTAAGTTATATTTCATGTATATAGTTTTAGGATGTTTGAGAGTGGTTTCAGATCTCTAGGAGTTATAATTCAAATTCTAATTTTTTGAAGATCTTACAATTTTTCAGACAGCCAAATTTTAGTAATCAACATGTCAAATATCAGTAATCAAAAGGTCAAATTTTAGTAATCATCTAGTTGTATCATCTTTCTCTCGCTCTATCTCACTCATTATTTATCCCTTATGTTTTAGAACTCTCTCTCACACACTCTCCTTCCCTCTATACTTCTATCTATCTCACCTCTCTCTCTCCCTCCATCCCTCCCTCCATTCCTCCTTCCCTCCTTACCTCTCTAATTTTCTCTCTCCCCCTCTCTCTATCTCCCCCCTCTCTCTTCCTTCCTCCACCCACCTTCCCTCTTTACTTCACTCTATCTAACATATCCCTCTACCTCTCTCCCTCCCTCCTCTCTCTCTCAATCTCTCCATCTTCCTCCTTCCCTCTCTCTCTCTCTTTCTTCATCCCACCCACCTTCCCTCTCTACTTCTCTCTATCTAACCTATTCCTCTCTACCTATCTCTC